>KZ506294.1:24873-36878 GCA_002844005.1 Limosa lapponica baueri | reverse complement strand
TCCCTTCATCCCACAAGGTCTCTAAAGGGCACGGATACCTTACTGCTTTTGTTCAGATCAGCTATGAAGCTTTTGAAGCAAGTCTTCAGATAATCCGTCCAGCCTGGGCTTTTGGTTGCACTGTGGGATGGTTCTGGAGCATGTAAACTGAATCCCTCTTGGGAGGAACTAAACTAGAAGTATCACGTTCTCCAGAGCATGAAGCTAACAGCACAGACTGCTCAGAAGTAAAAGCAACCCTGAAATGTGCCTGGTGTGAACCTCATGAGCACAGCATCAAGTTTTTCACTATACAGACACTCTCCAGTTGGTCCACACTACTAATGTAGGCATAATCACAAAAGCCAAATATTCTGCTCTCATTCATCTTTGTGCCACCAAATAAGATGACATTATTATATATTACTGTAATATTGCATCGGTGTAATAGTGACAGCAGCAAGAGTATTTTGAATTTAACAATGAAGGGAAGAGTGAATAGATCAAAGTAGTTTCAGCTACAATAACTAACCTAATTTCTGTAGTTTTACAATGAGTTCTTCTACTCTTCAAAATATTTTCTCTTCGCCTTGAACCAAAATAGTAAAGAATGGTTACAAAAGGGAAAAGTAAAACAAACTGGATAAAAAGACAGAAAAAAGTACTACGTTTCACCTACTAAACCCCATGAAAAAATATAATAAACTTCAGGCATTCGTTGTAAAAACAGCCTGTAGAAAATTTTAGGCAGTAGTGCTTTTTAAAGGTGACTATGTTGTTATTTGAGCTTCTGTTAAATATCCTCCGGTACTTTTTCCCATGGCCTACCTTATATTCTCTTTCCAAATGTCATTAAAAAGACCCCCCAAATCTTGAAATTTCTCATAACTAATTCAAGTAATAAGCCATCACACCTTTTTTCAGTGCACGAAAGGCTATGTAACATGATGCCTAACTTTCTCAGTTACCTTTTGCCACTTATTAAGAAGTACCTGCTGAGCCTATGGAGGTCTGCAGACCACACAAAGGTGTGCAGGCCATTAGCTAGAAGTCACCTGTCTATGCATTCCACCACCTTCGTTGAAAACATTCTCAGGAAAGGGGAAAGATCTTTTCCTCATAAGCTGTTTGTCCCTAGCAGTAACAAGAACATAATGCTCAAGAGTTTCACTCAAAGCTGCTAAGAAATACCAGGCGATGGAAACTTCTTGTGCTCCTACTGCAGGAAACCAACTAAACCTCGTTGCTCCGTTTGTTCAACTTCTGCAAAACTGTTCTGGACCTGGCAGCAAATTCGTGAGCAGGAGTGACATTGACCACTGAGGATCTCACTGAGGCCAAGTGAAATGCTTTTCTAGTACTCAAATACTTCTTGAAAGCTTCTCTCTTCCTTCACATGCTTTCCACTGGCCCTCCACGCAGGAGAGGACTCCGAGCTCACTGCGAGCAGGAAGCCCAAGTGTGGAGGAAGTATATGTAAAATCCACGGTCCCACTTCACCACCACTGTCCATTTTCATGAATGAAAAAGGCAAAGTCAGCAGGGAAGCTGGGCTCTGTCACGACTGCTGCCATGCTGTTTGTCCTCTCTCTTCAAACCATTCTGGATCTGTGTTCATTTCCTTCAAAGATAATTGTTTCTATATATTAAACTGGCCAGAGACATGATTTGTAATGTGGTTAACTTTTAAGACAGTGCAGCTGCCCTCATCTTGCATTCTTGAGAGCCATCCAAGAAGGTCCGGGATCTTTAATAACTGACTTGTGCTTTTAAACTGCATTCACTAGTGACTCTACGCACATGAGAGAAAAAGGCAAGTGGCTGGGCTCTAACCTCCCAGGTCAGCTGCACAGGCCAGCGCCATGTTACGTCTCCCACATAGCCCTGGTCACATCACTTTGTCTGTCTTAGGCTCCATTTGCCTCCTGCAGAACATGGGAAACAAGGGTGAAGGTGCTGTTGGCTTAGAGCAGAGGAAAGCTGGAAACCTAAAAGTGCTACATTTATTAGGAAAGTGTGGGAAAAGCAAAGGCAGTTAAACTATTCTCCCTCCGTAAAAGACCAAGTGGTCCTATAAGCAGTGGAGTCCATGAAGTCTGGTTTCTTGTGACTTTGCCTCCCGTGGGTAGGTGACCTCATGCACAGTAAGATGCAAGCTTTGAGCAAAGCTAGCCCTGTGCTGGGAGCACCTGCAAAGGCTCACACCCCAACATTGTTTCACATCTGTGGTAGCACAGGTGAGCCTTTCCTTCAGAAAGGTCAGTAATTTCTGTCATCCTATATCCATCTGCCTGTTTCATAAAACTGCTAAGAGTTCAAGGACTTTGTGATGTCAACCGTCTGTTAAATTTAGCTGGAGCTGGCCAGTGGATTCCAACATTACTGCAGAGATAGCACGCTCCAGAAAGAAAACAAACTAAAATATCGGACTTGGCCCAGGAAAAATGATGTTGCACTGGCAAGAAAGGTAAACAAATGGATCTGATGTTAAAACTTGGAACTGCAAGGCCAGTTCTGCAAGATTCATTAGTGTATCCAAGCATAGTCTTGCCCAGGGAGGTTTATTTTACCTATGCTGGTTTGAAACACAGCTTTACTTTTACTTAGGGTGAATTGCATTCTGCTTATGAATAATATTAGGTATATTTTCTGGGGAATTAAATAGTAATCTTTCCTCTGTTCCATTTCTTTAACACATTCAGTTTACTACTGTAACTTGTTTGTGATACTACTGAATTACAACTTCAGAAAATGGGACAACATTTTGTTCCTATGCAAGACAGGAAAAGTGTATCTGTAGATTTAGGTACAGATAACAGACTCAAATCTGCTTCAGATGACACAGGACAAGTAGGTGTCTGGGGTTTTTGGGGAGAGGTGAGATAGAGAAAGGGGTTTTCCCCTGGAGGATCGAAACAAGGTATTTTTCCTTAATGTGATTCATAATATAAGACAGATAATGACAACATCAGGAACAAAGCTAAGTTTATGGAACATTTACAATGCTGCATACGGTTACATATGTCTTATTAATTTTGGTGAACAGAAAAATCCCCAAACCTCTAATTTATTAAGGATATTGTACCTCTTTACATACACACACATGTACTAATGTGGGCTGTAGTGCAGTCTAATCTCTCCAGCATTTATTCAGACTGAGGACAAAAACTGCTTTCAACCTGCAAATACTTGTTAGCGCTCAACAGTTTTGTTTTCCAGCACCAGCTCCTGTGAATTTTAGTATTATACTGTCTTTTCCAACATTCCTCGATCTTACACTTCAGGTTTCTCTTCGGTGTCTACAGCGAGCGACTGCAACACCACGTAACTTTCCCATCACCACTGTCCTGCAGAAAATGAAAGTAACCCTTCAGCCAGTCTCTGCAGGATGACCGACCGAGGGCTGCAAGGAAACCAGCCGCACAGCTTTCTTTCAAACGGGCAAAACAGACAACATCCCGCTTTCAGTAGCCGATATATTACTAAAAAAAGCCAGTGGTCACTACGTAATTGCTTTAAAAGAAGCAGAGCAATGTCTAAAACGCTACAAACACACCTCCTTGTACTAGTTCCCAGACTCACATTTTATGCTAAAATGCAGGTGCCTCAACATATAGGCGTATATTTAAATGTAATATAAATTTGATTAATCAACTTAAGGCTTTAAGCAAAAAAATTAAGAGATATTAAGAGATTCTGAACGTCAGCTAGGACCATTATGCTCCTTTAGACTTACGCTAATCCATATGACAGGCCTTGCAATTTCAGTCTAGAATCCCTTCTGTAGTGGGAACCATCTTTCCATTGCATACAAATGAGTAACACCGAGCTCAAAAATTTGAAGCATAGTATTTTCAGAAAGACATCCAAACTCTATAGAAAGATTTCATGCACCCGTGAATGTACTACTTTCCTAGGCCTTTTCACAGTTATTACCAGGATCTTCTCATTACCATCAAAAACACACTGTTGTTCATTGTGAGTGAGCTGTTCCCCCTGGTCTCCCAAGTTCCAATGAGTGTGATTTTCACCACGCATTGACACATTTGTACTATAGAAAAATGTTTAAATAAAAAAAAAACCTTTGCTTTCAATTGAGTATTTTTTCAGAAGCACTTTCCACATATCTTAAAAAATTCCTTAAATTAACATTTGCTATTTAAAGTTTGTGTCTTTGAAAAATAATGGCAGCTGAACTTCATGCAAAAACATGAGATATTTTAATTTGTTGCATCTTTTTGGAGCATTGAAGATTACTGACACACATGAACAAACAACATGCATTCCCTCCACCTCATATCCCATCGACATCATAAGCCACCCACTGGAAGTGGTAAAAGACTTGTCATTTGGGGGTTTTCCTGCATCATAAGGTTTTGCTGCAAACTCTCCAGAATGAGCCAACAAAGCTCTTTCAGGTCCCAAACCACTTTAGGGCCTTCAGGAAGTGAATGGGACTGCGCAGATCTGCAAATTAAACACTTGCACAGCCACAAATGTAAACCAAGCCACCCAGTGGTACCGCTGTTACCTGCCTGGAGGACCTTAACATGTCCCCTCTACTCCCCCAGCTCTCCCTCTCTTTGTATTTCTAGGAGCAAGAAAGATAAATGGGCCTTCTACTATTCGCACTAATCACCTGTTAGTCACAGTAGTCTGAAAGGCAAACTGACACATCCACTCATTTTGACTGTTTCCAGTATTTATAATATTACTTCTCCAGGACTGTGAAGTAGCTGCCAATTAGTACTAGAATCTGGCATGCAGAAGCTCATGTATATGAAAAAACATGATCAAACAATATGCATCTCATTAAAGGAAGTTTATAACTCCATTCACCTGCCCTAATACTTTGTTTTTATCTCCTGAAAATATTTACCTCACCACCTGATTAAGTTGATCTGCTTATGTATTTTGAAAATACAAATTATGCCATCAGTCATTCGTTGCATGACAGTAGACTTGCAATTACACAGCTCCGCAAGCTCGTGCAATGCACCAAGGAAGGCACAACCCAGCCCCAAGTATCAGCACAGCACACCTAAACTACCCAATCTGTATCGATCTTGAAAGAAAACTCAGGCAATAAAACAGCTCGTGCCCTGAAGAACAAAGCGTGGACCAGCTCTAACCCTGTGCCAGAGTGAGCAGCACCATGTCTCTCCAGTTTAGCTCTGCAGGCAAGGTCAGAGGGAAGAACTTGCAGGGGAAAGGAGTAGCTGGTACACTTTCCTACATGTATAACAACAGTACCTTAAGACTCATTTCCCAGAGGCAGGCATCTATGCCAAGAAGTAATTGGACCCAAATCCTAGATTAAAACCTCCTGTCATTCTTTCCTCTCTCCTCCAGTTTGCTTTTGAGCTTACGCTCCTCACACAGAGGAGTACTGAGGATATGGTCCTTCACATGTGTCCAGAAATGTACACCCAGGCTGTTAACGCTTGGCTGCCAGGAGCAAGACCCAACTCTTTTGGACTGTGATAGCTCAACATAATTTGCCCTACAACCACTGGGAGAGACAGGCAACTTAAGGACCTTGAGAAATCTACACTTAAACTTTTACATTTATCCTCATTTCTACCTCTCCTATCACACTCCCTAAACAAAACAGGCAACAGTACTTGTAGCGAACCAGCAAGCAGAAAAGTAGGAAAATCCTGTGTATGTATAAAATCCACGCTGCTCAGTATTTATTTCCAGTCTCATATATCTATCATAACACAATTAAACAATTGTCCCAATGCTAAACAGCTGGTTTCCTCTCTGTTGATGTGATATACTATCTCGACTCACATGGTACTGGATTCGCCCAAGGCTGCAACTCATTCAGAAAGCTACCACAAATGCTATGTCCCATTTAAGATCCAAATGAGGCTTTGAAACATTAGCTTAAATCTGCATAAGCCTTGTGCCTGACTCCTTCAGATCAGAGAGCACCATCTGAGCATGCCTTTCTGCCCTTAGAAGTCCCAACCTAGCTGTCCACTATGAGTGGCATGGGACAGGCAGTCGCAGGGGACTGCTCTTCTGCATCTCCTCGTGATGTAGAAGGGAACGGCGATTGGTCCCGCACAGATCTGCACGGCGCCAGCGATCTATTTATACAGCTCTAGCGGGCTGAAACTGCATAGAAACCGCAGCCATCTCTTCAGCTCTCAAACTGAAGAGGGGTGGATGGCTCTAATTCTGATTCCCATAGTGTTCCCTGCAAAAATGACAATCATTTTAATTTTGCGTGGGGGACAGCTGCCGGTGTGTTTTGTACATCTTTCTCTACACCAGCTTCAAAATTCTTACACCTCAAGCATTATCAGCTTTGTCACTGTGTTTTAGATTCCACATCTGTGATTTATAACATGGCCACCCAAATTAAATCCAGGATAACACTTCCCCACTAGGTCCAATTAGTCAGTAGGCACTGTGACTTTCTCTTGTCTTTTCTTAAACACATGACAATAATAAAACACCAAAAAAGTCATTTAGAGTCATACTATATGCAACTGTCATTTGTAAGACTTCAGTGTATTATTAGTCAGAGCTTCTGGTGACAATATAACCCACAAGACTGAAACTTAAGTGGTTTATACATGTCATCAGAGCCTTAGATAAAAATGCCACCTTAGAAAGTGGGAGTATTTAATTTTTTATAATACTTTTGTACTAGTATAAAGCATTCACTTAATTTACATCAGTGACTTCTTTTCTTAAGATATTTGTATCTGTTTGATCTTTTACAAATATCTAGTTCTTTTCCTCAGATCTAATAGTGCTGAGTACTTTGAAGACATTTTGCTAGGGTTTATTAATTAGAACTCCTACAAACCTTTAGGGTTTGTGTTGGTTTTTTTCCCTTTTTCTCTTTTTTTCCAAACCAGGGCACGGCAGCTGTAAATGCAAAATTGCAAACCCCCTGCCCCTAAATCCCAAATTCTGTTTGTGAAGAGGCATGGATTAGTTATGTTACTTGGTAACAGCTGCATGGTGTTGTGGCTGGTACTAGATCTCATGTACAAGCACATGTCCACAGGCTGCAGAACAAAACCGGACAAATTCTCAGTTCCTGTAGAAAGGCTAAGCCCCACTGAAAACTGGCTGTGAAGGAATGCCGTGACTCAAACTCCTCACAGCCATAGTTGCGGACATTACAACCAGTCACACAGTACTACTAATTACACACCTGAACTTGATTACCGACTTTCCTAGTACCAAAAATGCTCATAAAAATTGAATGTTATCACAGCAAAACACAATACGAAAAAAAAAGAGTCACTGGAACAAAAACTGGAAGAATCAGTTAATTTTACAGCAGTCTCCCATTAGCGCATATTGCTCCACTGCAGCTTGGCTGCATTTGCAGATGCACGCGTGTGTGTGCACGCACACATACGCACACACAATTTTGGGAAGTGGAGGACAAACTAAGAAATACATTTTATGAAAAACCAAAGAAGTAGAAATTAAAGGACTGATTCAGGAAACCAATTAAGCACATGATTAATTTCCATTATCTTCAGTTGGAGCTTGACTACTGTTAAAGTGCTTTGCTGAATCAGGATCCTCAAAATACAGTGCTCCTCAACCCGTTTATCTGATCATGGCTTTAGGTGAAATGAAACGTTTGAAAGGGACTGAAGGTAAGGAAATGCTCAGGTTTAGCAAACTAAAGCCTTGTAGGGATTCTACTATTTCAGAAAAACCCCATAGTGGCTTCGTAAATTTTGATCACCTCTAGCAGTTTTTAAATAATGCAGTGGTCTTTTTGGCAGTTTCACGAAGCTGTAGTTCGCACAAGAAGTTCTACAATGTCTCAGCACTTCCTGGGGACTCGGAGCAGTAGGACAGCCTTGCAACACAAGCAGAGATTAATCATTTTCTAATGCACAGTAATAAATAATGTATCCCCCATAGTACATAAATTAAAGCTGTAATTCCATCCCAGTTCTGTGATGACACCAGAAGTCCAAGATGGAATTTCAGCCTCGTCATGAACAGTCAGGATACGCATTATTCCTTAAATTATGTTCTGAGACTTGATAATGAACTGAGAAGTTCTGAAGGCATAACCAAAGAGAAGTAACGTGTAATTACAAGCAGAAAGCAAAATCATTAAGTCAGATATTGTTTGCAGAACTTGCTAACGTACGCAGTAAATCCCTCCCCCTGAAAAGCCCACTCAGCATATTTGTAGCAAAGCAAGCAAAGATCACTACTACTCTCAAAAAACTCAAAGTTGTTCTAGTATCACAGGAGCAATGCCCCCACCATAGCACACATAAAGAAACTACATGTTAGAGATCAGGTTTGTACATTACAGAGTCCTGAAAACACTGAACATAACTCCTCCTACAACCATACACGGTATTTCACTCACAAGTCAAACAAGTATCCTACAGGTGCACAGTGACAAGCACAAAATGTCAGGGGAAAGTCACAGTATGTCCCAAATCCACATTCCTATTAGACAAGAAATCTACTGAACAAAGCAAAATGCTCATGATGACAAGTATTTTGTCCTTCTGATGAATATATATATATGGACACAGAGTTTACACACTGTAAATGATCTAAAAAAATTTCATGAAGAACATGGTCCTAGTATTTTTCCTCCAGACAATTTCAAGAAACCTTATGAAGACTCTAAAGACATTTTACAAGTCTAACAACAAACATTTTAACAGAAATAAGTTTAGAAGTATGAAGACAGAGAGCCAAAACAATCATCTAGCTATAGTTAACTGCTGTATTCACCCTGGACTTTTGTTACGAATTGCCATGATTTTTTAGCAAATCCCACAAGATTTCAAGTAGGTCTGGAGTCAGTTTTCTTTCAGAGACAAGAAGAAAATGACCTTCTGACCATCTTACACAAACAAGGCACAAAACTTTACAGGATCTCTCATGGCCTGGAGTGGTTCCAGGTTCTGAACTGTTTTGCATGGTATTATTCACAAATTTATCTTCCTCCCCTCCCTGCCACCACATTCTTGATAATGTGAGAATCTAAGTCACGCTTGCTCTCACTTGCTCTTCCCCCTTGGGTTTCTAGCTTACAGAGCTGTAAAGAAAAGTAAAGAAGGAAAAGCGTGAAGATTATAACAAAAAGTCAAATAAAATGGTGCAGGAAGCTGTTATTTTTAAAAGCTGAAAATGTTTAAGCCTAGAGTGACTGGTTTTGAATATCTGAGGCTTCCCCACAAGCCACCGTATAATTTGTTCCTTACTTCCCAACTCTTCCTCTTCCCACTTCCCCTTTTTATAATGTTACATAAAGTGTTCAAACCTGAACAACCTGAACTTAGGTTTCCTGCATTCGTATTTGACCACCTTAACAGCAATGGTCTCGTATTCAAGGGGCCACTCACCTGGAGATACCTAGTGATTCTTCTGTTCTCTTCTAATCACTCTAATAATCAGCAAAATTTAAAATCAAAATATAACTATTTATGTGCTTACATTTGCATTTAAGGACAGACATTCTTCCAAGAACCCATTTTCTCTCCTTTTGCCTTTCATGACTATTCATACAAACAAAAACGTATCAGAAATCATGAGAAAAGGACAAAGAAAGCAAGACAATCAATGCCTAAAGCTCCTTGCCTCCGTGGTATCTCCACAAGAAACATATCATCACCTCTAAATAGCAACCTGAAACCTACTCAAGAGACTTACGTAAGTCGTGACTCAAGAACTAAAGCAACGAGTGTCAAAATATTCAAAGACACAGTATCCTCTGCTCCTGGTAGTAAAGGAGTAAGGACTGGGAATATGCAAAGCGGATCCTTGCACTGGAGAAAAATAGCAGTAAAAACTTCTTAGAGATCCATAAAATCACAGGATGGTTTGGGTTGGAAGGAATGTTTTAAGATCATCTATTCCAACCCCTTCCCTGCCGCTGGCAGGGACATCTTTCACTACATCAGGTTGCTCAAAGCCATCCATTCAAAAACATCTATGCAAGCTAAGCTACACACTTCAGTAACAGCAGTAGACCCTAGAAAACCTTCAACCAGATGCAGTCTTGGAGGTTTCTTATGTCTCAAATAACTGATGTAAGCTCCAGAAAAAGCAATAACCTAACGCCCAATGTATGCCTCCATCTGCCTTTTACCAGGGACTCAGAGAAAGAGGTGGTTTTCTCCAAGATCCCTAAGCTAGTAGGTTATATTGCTCATGAGATACTGTTCATAAGGAATGGCAATCTAACATAGAGACTAAAAGGTGACCCTGTAAATAAATGTCAGCTGAAAAAATCGAATACCTCTCCTGGTCTGAGCTGAACAAACACTGCTGTATCGACAATGTAAGCAAAATGCTGAGAAAAGAAATAAATCTGCAATGAAGAAGAAAGATGGAAAAAATCTCTAGAAGAGCAAGAGGGCACATGGCAAACTTACGCTAGTGCAATTCCGACCAATTCAAGCTCTTCCCATGCTCATCATCACACCATCTGTGCTTAAGTATAAATGGAAGGGTTCCCCATCACGTTTTCTTTCTTTGTGCAAATACCACATTAACTTTCATATATTCCAAGGACTACACGACTTACTGATTCAGAAATTAAAGTTATGCTGATATAATACACACTATATTGATTCACAATCTCATTGCACTGGTCATACAAATACATAGTAGAGATTGTATTTCAGAACGCTTTTCTTCCAATCTGGGAATTACATTACAACACTTGCACTACAAATTCAAAGACATCGTGTACACCGAAGTCTGAGCACTAGCTTGGTAATTGGTTTTCCTTCTTTGCTCATCAGCTCAACACACAAGACCCGTGGGTGAGGACTCACACCAGCAGCAGTGAAAATTTCACTGCCTCTCCCAAGGAGAGGAGCAGGACTTCAGAACTGTGTAATTACAAGAAGGAAGAAAAATATGATTAAAGAGTCCCTATTTCTGACACAGCACAACTTGGAAGAAACACCAGCACTTGTCACAATAAACTGTGTGGCAAGGACTTCCCCACCAACACCATACCCAGAAATGTCGGCTT
This sequence comes from Limosa lapponica baueri, assembly GCA_002844005.1. Classification (NCBI taxonomy): domain Eukaryota; kingdom Metazoa; phylum Chordata; class Aves; order Charadriiformes; family Scolopacidae; genus Limosa; species Limosa lapponica. The sequence goes on along the minus strand of KZ506294.1, from coordinate 25,894 downwards.
TTCACCACAGAGAATTCAAATTTCCCTCCTGGAAAAAGGAAAGTTTTAAAGTTATTTAAGTCTACTAACTTAAAAATACTCATTGCCAATGAATTATTGGGTTGCTGCAAAGAATCTGAAAGTAGAAGCTCTTGCTGCCCTTCAGATTACTGGTGGTGATGTCTTCCTGACAAAATATAGGACAAATGAACATACTGCTAATGCATACTGTGTTAATTATTCTGCAGTGCCACGTAGTAACCCTGACAGAAGTTCAAATGAATTGTGACAGATATGGACAGAAACAGTATTATATATAGTTTAAATCTGTCTTCAGTCAAGTTTGCAGCTATAGCATGTGAGGACTGCGTTGTGAAGCTGCGTTACTGCCCGCAATGATCTCACGTTATGCTATTAGATTAAGTACTCCCATGAGCTAAAACACTGTAGAGGGGTGAAGTTCAGAAAATCAATTTCAACGCTGTTTTGTAAACTTCAGTATAGCTCCAATTCTCTGTTATTGATACAAATTCACTGAACCACGTTTACATTGTAAGCGTACCCCGGGCTTTAAAAGTCAACTGGTTAGTGCACAGCACTGAGAACGCCGTAGGGAGGGCAGACACTTACAGACAACATGCGGCCAAAACAAAGCTTTAATTTAGAGGAAAAAATTCCACCCTCCAGAGCTGTAAGAACCGCCCCGAGATAGGAACTGGGAGTACACGGATAAACAGAAGCAATGCCATGAGCCTACACAGAGTGCTTTCCAATACTCATCCTCCCACGGCTTTACCAAAAAGCAGCCGGCTGAGCTGAGCAGCAGCCGCCAGTTGCCTTCGGGGACCCCTAAAGGCCCTACAACCAGGCCAAACCGCGCTCGCTGCTCGGCCCAGCTACCCAGGACACGCATGCCCAGCCTACAGCCCATGGGCCACAATGCTGGCTCCCAAAAAGCCTGATGCAGCCTGCCACCCACTCCCACCCACCCACCCCGCAGCTTCCTTCGCCCCAGGGCACCTCTGCCTCGGCTCCTGCAAGC
>KZ506293.1:257919-268602 GCA_002844005.1 Limosa lapponica baueri | reverse complement strand
TTTAATATTTGTTTCTCCGGTGCAATAAAATAGATATATTTTTTCCCACAGGTTACATGTGATCATGTAGTATTTTATGGCAACTTGGACCTAATACTGTGTGCCAGTTTTATGAATCGTTGGGCCTTACTCTTGAATTGCACGGAAGCAAGATTTTCTAATCACTTAAAAAAACCTTTGTATTTTGTTAGTCTGTGAAGTTACCAATATGCAATCTAGAGAGAAAGAAGCCGTGTTTTGTTAAAAGATTGAATCAACTTTTCCTCTCCTTTATCTCCTTTCTATCTTTCAAGCAGCACAGGGATTAAGACATGTTGTTAAAGTCTTGCCTCATCCAACTTGCCACATTACTTACAAGTTCATGCGTAAGCGGGCTCCACAGCTTAACTAAGCAAGTTATGAACCGGTCAGGTAAACTTGCATTTGAAATGGGCTATACATTCATGAACTGTAGTTTTCCATACCGTAACACAATAGACGTAGCCCAAGCTTTCATTAAGTCATCCAGCAACAACACTTATGGGTCAAATGTGAACATTCTAATAGATAAATATTTCTATCTGGAGCTGCTCTAGTGAAAGACATCTTAACAAAATATCATTAAAATGGAGAGAGGTATTTTTATCTGGTGTCTTGTTCTGATAGTAAACGTCTCTTTTTACTTATTTTCTTTTTCAATATTTCAAAAAAGCATTTTCAAAAAGTAATTATGAAAAAATGAACTTTAAAAAAATGATTAGTATGTTACAAGTGGAAACTAGCTAAGCTGGTTGTAACAGATGATTGCAATTTAAATCTCTCTTTTTGGAAAACAGTATCTTTAATTACCTGAATAAATTAATATCCTTAAAATAAATGTAGTATAAAGCTGGATTGAATATTTTACTGAATATTGTGTTGCATGTTTTTCCAGCGTATTTTGTAGAAAATAACGTGAGTAACACGAAGCTGCAAGGGCCAATATATTAACAAAGTGTTTCATGTTTTTCTCACTGAAAAATTATTTACTTCTGTTGATCAGGCTCTATATTTTTTCAGAAAGGCAGAATATAATGAGGGGAAAAAAGCAACACTGTGTTAATTAACTGTTTAAGTATGTTGTGTATTATTTAACATAATCTCTAACTTAAAGTATGTCTGAGAACTGAAATTAAAACCATTCTAAAAGACTTTGAAACTGAATGCATCTGCAGCTCATGGGAATAATATAGTTAGCTAAACTAAGGAGAGATCTGCAATACTGTGCTATGTCATTGCACATTGCACCTTCTTTAACATTTGATTTAACTTTTTTTTTTTTTAAATGGACAACTTTCTTATGTTACTTGTTTGAGAAGAGGGACATTTCTGCGTGAGCACATTTGGATAGATGTATGTCAGTTCTAAAGCCCTATAGTGAATAGACGTTTTGAGTCATCACCGATAACCACTGTCATTTTCCCCCTATTATCTTATTTCTAGATTGTTCCAGTGTTGGCAAATTGGTAATTTTCTGACTATGCCTTACCTAAGTGAGTGAAACTAGACAAACTGTGTGGAGGCAGTTGCTTCCTTGATGGGAGGAGTTCACCATGAGGCAAATAGAAACCATGAGGGGGGATGCAGCTGTGCCTCTTCATTACAGTACACAATTAGAAATTTCCCCATCCAGCAAGCTGAATATTGTCACCAGCTCTGTAAGCCCCCAAGTGAAGAGGAGACAGGACTCTTGTGCAGCCACATTTTATCAAGGCTAATCAGGTTTCTCCTGGTGGAGGACTGGAGCCTCTGAGGTTGGTAGTGTTTGGTTCATTCATCTTTCTTATTGGTCAACTAAGACCTTGTGATGGCCACTAAATGCAGCAGTTGTTCTGGTGAGTTTTTAGCTTCACTGGTGAGTCCAAATGTATTCTCTTACTTCTGGAGTTTTGACTAAGTTCAGGATTTTAAACATTCTCATCACAAAATCACATTCCTCGTCTGTGGTGTGATTGGGATGAAAAATCAAGTACACCTTCAGGAGCTTTCATGGGAAGCACCTTTCAAACTCCTGACTCGCCCTTCTACTGCAGCCTGAGGTAGGTCTTTGTAATCTCTACATTGCTGTTACCCTTCCTGGCAAGTGAAATGCAGTTATTCAGTTAGATTCACTATTGAAAGATGTTTAATGTGTCTTCAGCGGAGGTCAAACCTCATGTGGTCTTAAGGGAGGTGTATGGAAAATCAGTACTTTGTATTGACATTTTTTGAAATTACTTGCTCGCTCCTAAACTTCCTCTTTTCTTTTCAAAAAATGACTTATCAAGCTACCAGGAAATGTTGAAAAACATAATGGTCATCTGAGTTAGTACCCTTATCATTAGGCAAGAGAGAAAGAACCCTGTCGTAATTTTAATATCCTCTGACTGACTGAAAATCCTCCTTTCACTGCTGCTGCAGCCGTTTCTGATAACAGTGCTCCTTTGAGTTGGGGTGGCTCCTCGGAGCAGATCATGAAATTGGGGTGCGCAACAGCAAAAATGAAGCAACAAAAACACATTACCAGTTTACTTAAATCGGGAATTCCTGAGCTATGGTGTGCATGTCATTAGTGCTCTATAAGCTGCTTCAGGGTGATTCTCAAATACTAACAAAAAAGATCCACCGGAACCGAAACAGCAACCTCACTTTGGGAGATTGATCAAGACTGATACTGTCTAAGTTTAACTGCAGCCATTCAACCTCCAACCTTGGTAGATCTTTATCTGGTAGCTCCAAGAACCCATTCTCAGAGTTTTTCCTCTGTTTAGGCATCTATATTGCACGTAAGTTTTACATGCGTACTGAAAAGGTCCTTCTAAAGAGCTATCAATCCGTGACTTTGTGCTCATGAACTACTAGGACTCCTCAAGAGGTAACTAAGGAAAGCAGGCCTATTGGCCATAAGTTTAATTTCATTATAAAAGCTTTTTTGTTTAATTAAGAAAAAAGGGGAAGGGGTGTGGCACAAGTACGAAAGACGGAAAACCGCATTCTTAAAATGAGCACTTCGGTTTACTGCATGGTCAATGCAGAATTAAGGCCTTCAGAGGGAAGTAGTGCCTGCCTCCAGCTGGAGGCCTACCCATCTCCACTGGCTATACACCCACTATTTCAGTAGGCCCTACAAGTGGGTGCAGGCTCAACAGCTAAGTGAGCGAGAGGGGATTTCACCCCCTCTTGAACTGTGGATGCACAAAAAGATTCGGTATTTCAGTAAAACACCCTCAGCCGTGCCAGTTACAGTACAATAGCTCTCCATGAGGTTCACCTGTTTAAGCATCTAACTAAGATTTACATTCTTTTTAGCCACCTGAGGAATCATCTTGAGCTAACTAGCCATTACTAAGCCAAGAACCTTTTCATGTCTTTATATATAGGTATCTCTATACTGGAAGAGGTATAGTTTGCAAGCATCCAACGTACCAAGGAATGTAGGGATTTGTTGTTTCAGCAGACAGATTTCCCACCTTCATTATTTATTTCTCCCCCACACTTAATCTCCTCAATAAAATTGATCTATTATTATGTTTTCTTTAAAAACGTAAATAGCTTGTTGTTAAAAACCAGTCCTTGTAAGACCTCATACAACAACCCAGCAATAATCCATTTGGAAAAAAGTTGAGACTTATCAATTAGGAATGTTAGTCAAAAATGTTGAGCTGAATCAAGTGATACACTTCACAAAAATGAGTTTTGCATAAACTCTGTTATCTTTTGTGACCAACTTTATTCAAAAGTAGTTCAACAAGGCCTTGTTTTTCATAAGCATATACTGACTGGCATAAATTATATTATCTTTATATTTTAATAAGTCCCCACATTGACTATTCACATTAAGCTGCTCAAATTAATGTCACATTGAAAATTTATAATTACTTGCATCATTTAATTTACATTTTCTTTCAAGTATTGGTTCTAACTCTAGCTTTCTTAACAGTCTTCTGGAACATGTCTAATATTCTAACAATTACTGAATATTAATCCTGAAAGCTCACTTACCAGCTCTTTTAAAATTCTTGGTGTGAAGTTATCCAGACATACTCGTCTAAGACCATTAATAGTAGCTATTTTAATACGCTCTTGAATTACTGTTGAAATGGAAAATATTTTGTCATTATCATATAATACAAATACTTTACTTACTCTTTTCCCAAATACAGCACAGGAATATTTAGCATGTTTTTTTCTCCTTGCTTATCAACAGTTCTGCATCTTTTATCTAAAATCAAACAATTGTTAAGAGCTCTTTATACATTTCATGGACTTTTTTTAGATGCTCTTTTCAGTGCGGGTCATTGACTTCTTAGGCATCTTTCTTCCTCCATATTATTTTTCCACAATCACTGCCGTCAAAGTTATATTTGCTGTTACTAGTTCTTTTCCCAGCTGTTGAGTATCTATAATTATAACTGCTTTACAAAATGCCCTCTAAAGAGGCAGAAGGAAAGAAGTCGTTCTTTTGAGGAAGGGGTGTTTTGTTTTGACTACCTTCTGGGGGATTGTAGACTTTGAAGGACTGTACTCGCCTCACTCAGACTGCCTAATTACTCACGGGTCACTGCTTAAGCCTACTATTTATTTCAGCTTTGTCAAATTAGCCCTTTTAAATCACCGAGTCGATATCTTTTTGTTTCAGTCCTTTCTGCTGATTAGAGACAGTACGATTTAATCATTTTGGGATGTCCACCAAAAGTTTCCCTTTTTTGGACCACTTATCAGATCTGATGATTATAAACCTGTCTAGTGCAGAATTCTCCCGTGCCAGATGCGAGATTGTTTGAGTACAGGGACTACCGCTTAATTTTAGAAATTGTGAAGACGATAGTGCCAGTAGGGTGAGTTCTCCTCCTTCACCTCTAAAGGCATAGCTATGTGACGCACTGAAATTTAGGTTCCTACGCTTGCTCTGAATAAGGCGGTTGAGGTGCCACAGGGAATGTAGCCACACAGGGTCATTAGCTTCCCTGGAGAGCCAAGGTGCTCGGCCGGGGTCTCCGCAGTGCTCTCGGTATCACAGTAAGCAGAACGCTGTACCCTGCAGGTACTGTGCCCTGAAGTCGCTGAGATCTTCTTTCTGCACATTGTAGGCAGTTGATTAAGGAGCTTATCCTTTCTTCCCCTGCTTGAAAGAAAGCAGCATAAGAGGTGAAGGATCTTTTTTTTTTTTTTTTCTGACCACACATCCCTTAATTATTTTTTGCTCTCAACGTCAGGATTTAGTTCCAAATGAGTATTTGCTGCCCTCCCTCATTATGCTCCTAGGGATTGTTAAACCAGCAGCGTGTCATTGCTTTAATGCCCTCCTCGCTTGTCCAGCCAGACCGTCCCCTCTGCCATGTCCAAGCCTGTAAAGGCTCCATCTCCCAGCTGGTGGACCAGTATTTCACAAAACCCCACAAAACCCACTCTATGTTATTTCTCTAATCAGGAGATTTCAGCCAAAACATGCAAGAATGGCAGTTTTACAGTTAGCGTTTGTTAACAAATTTTCAGCGTAAACACTCTGGAGCCAAAAAATGCTTTCTTTAGTGGTAAAGAATGTGGGTTTGTCTCATATATTCAAGCAGTCAAACATCAGCGTAGGACCACCCATTGCTAGCAAACGTTGCCAACAGCATTTGCTTTTTGTGAAGCGGGCAGCCGCCGCGTCGCACGGGGGAGAGGCAGAAGACAAGAGTGGTGGTGGCTCCTGCCCCGCTTCCAAGTGACGGGCAAACCACCTTTCCAAAAATCGGGCATGTTATTCTCTGAAGCACGCGTTTTAATTAATCTGGCGTAATTACCCCCGTGTACAGATTTCCAGCTGCGCCGACGGTACATAAATAATTAAATGACACGCTTAAGGAGCGGGCTGTTGTAGTTTCTGGCCCTACCGTGCGACAAGTCAGAGCCGAGCAGCTGTATGACAACGGAGGAGAATACAGGAAACACTCGTCTCTTAAAGCTGAGTCAGTGACCTGTTGTTCTCCAAAAGGCCTGCTGTAATAAACAGCCTCCAGTTCAGATATACGCTAAACCTGTAGAGGTCGGAAAATGAGACTGGAGACAATAAAAGATCTCTTTGTACTTCCTCTTCTCAGATGGGCTGAAAGTGTTTGAAATGTACCTGAAACCGAGAAGTAAGGGGCTGTTACATAAAGTTATTCAGACTCCTTAAAATCCGAGTGAAGACTGGGTTCAGCTACTGAGTAAGATGTCTTGTTTCCTCCAGACAGGTTGATGATTCTTAATCCAAGAATTCAAGTAATGAGCAGTTGAAGTTTCCATCTTGAAGCATCTGTTCCGCCAAGTCAGCACTGGCCTTGATAAATAGCAAATCAGACTGATGCATGCAAGTGTATACACACATGCTCCAGTTAAACTGGAGGGAAAATACTTGAGCAGATCTCTGCATAGGCAGATTTATATAATTAATCTGTAATTAGGCTTTATACAGCGCAGACTGACTCAGTCAGGTCAAAACACAGAAAATGCAGACCTGGTAGGATCTTTACCTGTTGCTGCAAAAAAGTTTTTTTCAAAGGTTATTTGTGGGTAAGTTTACATACCTTCATTTAGTTGTCACAAACCTTCACTGCTCTTCTACCTTACTCATCTGACAGGGGAAGAAAAATATGTTTAGCTAAAGGATAAAAACAAACCACAAGTCCAACTGCATCTGGGTGCTTTTAGTATTTTCAGCAACCTTCAAATATAACGTTAAAAGTTCTGCCTCGTTTTTAACTGTGCAAGGAGCTCGCCTACACCACGTGTTTTATAAATACAGTCTGCACCAGGCTTTGCAATGGTGACTCTCCCTTGGCCTGCAGAATAGAGGAACCGGTTGTTTTGCAGGTTTTAGATCTTTATTCTCTAAAAAACTGTCAAACCCAGTTCTCTTGATGCTGGAGTCGCTCTGTTGAGAGCGCTTCTACCTGATGTGACGTGCCAATTCAATTCCAGTGACAAGAAATGCCGCACTGCTTCGGGAAGGTAGGCTCTTCACTCCTGGCAGCGCAGCGAAGAAATCTCGAGGGACTCCACTGGGACGGGAAAGTTTTTACACAACTGTCCGAGGGTATACCCTAGGGTATACAGGGCGGTTGGCAAAACGAAAACTCACTTTCTGTACATGCTTCACAACAAAGCCTTGCCCAAGAGGAACTAGGGGTATTTTCCTGGCCGTATGACTTTGCACGCCGGAGCTAAAAGGTGGAACTGGACGACTATTGAAACGTGAAGAGGGGAAGGAAGTCAAGATGAAGTGTATCTTTACTCAAAACGCCAGGCTGAATTAATTAGGGACCACCATTTGTTATTTCAGGGAGAATATTCTTTTCTCCGTAGGATCTATCACAGGATTTCTGGTAAGGCGAAACGAAAAACGGGAACCAGGCCTGCCTTTGCATTGGCAAAGGGAACACCTCTGCAAGCTAATCCTGAAATGGCAGCAGGCAAAGGTACGCAGCACTAGACTATCGTTTCATGATTTTCCACATTCACTTCGACAGAAAGTCACCCTGCGACATTCCTCGCTGTGGTGGTGCTGTGCTGTACAGAGTGAGTGGCATTCGCAAAGCCTGTCATGAATTAAGATGGTACCTCGTGGCTATCGCAATCCTGTTTTCAGTGGAAAGTTAGAATGAGAAAAAGAATTACTTTCTTGGGCTAAAAAGGATCGTACTACTGGCTCTCTTTGGAAAGTCAAAAGTAAGAAGAGAAACCATTTCTTCCCTTGGGGAGATGGAGTCTAATGGGTGGCCAGAAGTACGGACAGCTACTGATTTTGCGAGAAGAAAATTTATTTCCACTTCTCTAGTAAGTTTACATGAAAAAATGAGGTGGGTATTTGCTGACTTAGAACAGGCCTCTGAACGTGCTAAAAGCTCCTGGAATTATTATCAGACATCTTCCTAGGGCTTCAAGCCTGGCTCAGCTCAACTGCGGTCCTCAGGTTTCCCTCACCTCATCGTTATGAAACAACTTGTCCGCGTCTTTCCGCTCCTTCCCCACCCCTCCAAACAGGGCACGGGCAGGTCCCCATCGTCTCTGGCCCTTCTCCACCCCACCAGGACAGTGGAACACAAATACCTTCCCAAGAGGCACGTCTGGCGGAGCCGACGAGTTAGGAGAGCAGGGTCTCCATCCACCCCGTCCCCTCCTCCCACCCACCCTGACCTCCTTCGCTCCCAGCCCCTCTGCCACAGGGCAGAGCCGTGCTCCACCACTGCCGAGCTCCCGGCCCACCGCCTGGGACTTGACATTTGTTCTTGTTTTCTCCTGTCTCCCCTAATGGGTATAGCACTACTAAGCGAAGAGGAATGCACAGAACAAGAGAGTTCAAAGTAATTGAGTCTACATTCATTCAGAAATCCTGGATCCTTGCCCGCTCAGAACCTGGAGCATTTACATAGTTTCAGAAAGTTTAACCCTTTTCAACAGAACCTGGTAACGCTCTTATGAGCGCAGAGCGTTGCGCTGCTCCCATCGCTGACCGAAGAGGCCGGGAGGTCTCCTTCACCTACCCGGCTCCAGCTGCTCACCACTCCACGTTTTATTTCTCCTTTTTCGCTCTGTGGGACAGTAACATTAAGACCTTGAGCTGTCATTTTTATAAGATGCTCGGGGAACTGCGTTGCAGGGGAGTGATCGCTCACCGTAACTCCTGACTGCTTCTGCCGAACGCCTGTCTCACACAAACAGAACTGTGCCGGCTTTAAAAGGGCTTACTCGGCTTTTCCGCTGCAAATTTGTCCATTAAGGTGTAAACTCACTTCTAACTCTGTCTGCGAAATCAGTGAGGAAACAGAAACATTCCAAAATGATTATAACTGTAAGGTCATAACTTTTTTTTCCTGATAATTAATTCTGAACAAGCTCTCATTTCAATTTAATTTAGGAGATGATGTTAGTTGGCAGCTTATTACTGACTTTAAATTGGTAAATAAAAAAATATTTGTTCAAAGAAGTATAAAATCTAATAGCAACAGAAATTCTTAAAATAGGTTAGCAAATAATTATTTTTTTTTGTCTGGATCTAAGCATTCATTTAGACTATCTAGGAGCTGAAGAGTGCAGCACTGTGTAGGTCAGATAAGCAGCGAACTCGAGCAGGAACAAGAGTCGATCTGACTTGCCTGTTTAATTGCTAGTGACAGTAGAAATGCCAAAATAAAAAAAAAAAAATCACTCTTTAAAAATTATATACTCTTTAGTAATCTTCCATTGACTGTTGCTTGACAAAAGACTGTAGGACCGGGCCCATCATTAGCACAAAAACACAGCGATGGGATTGAATTTGTTTACCTGCAGTGCAGACCTAATTATATCCTTAAAAAAAAATTAAAACACATTCAGAGTAGCTTCTGAAAATGTTTAAGGATACACAGAGCTTTACTCAGTGATAGCGTTCTAATTAACCTGCCAAAGCGTTTGCCAGAGCAGGCCCTTTATAAATGTACATATATAAAACAAAGCAAAACAAAAAAACAATTTTGAAATTATCTGTTTATCATTCATTTAATCAGATGGAGGTAAAACGTGTAATTAAAGAATGCGAGTCTAAGAAACATTTCAGTTACTACAGCCATGCAATTTACATAAATGTCTGAAAGTTACTAGTGTACGCTCTGCATCAGATGCTGCCTAGCCCTACAGGAGAATTACAGACGAATTAAGTTCCAGACAGCGCAGTGCACTACTACTATGTTTGCATTTTTAAAGCTGATACAGAGCGGTTTATACTAAACTTGTCACTTCGGAGGGTCAAAAACGCAGTCCAAATCCTAACTGGGTTGAAATAGGCTACATGAAGGGCATTCAAAAAAACGTAGTTAGAAGCCTAACCCTAAATTAGGGTTATGTGAAGGGCATTCACACAAAAAAACAAAACACGGTTTTAAAATCCGGTTGTTAAAACACCTGTTTCTAGGTGAGAATAGGGAAAGAAAAGGCACCAATGAGCCTTCAGAAAAGGACACTGAAGTCGCCCATTGCCATGGATGTGAATACGTGTTAACGTTGGATGGAAATTAGCCCGCATGACTTTAAATGAATGCTACGCTGACGGGAGCAGCCGGATCTCCATTAGTAATAACAAGCCCCAAGCAGCTACGTATTGCTAAAGAGACAGTTTGTGTCAAGAAATGTTACGCCGAACTCTTTCCTGGTTCTGTAATTAGCTCTCTGCACTGGGGCTCCGAGACACCCTACTCGCCGTGAACTGGAAGGCAAAGGGGAGAAGTGCCAGGCTGACCAGAAAAAAAATTAAAATGCTTTTTCACGCGTTAAAAAAAAATAAATAATAAAAAAAAATAGCCTTGTCTGTAAATGATAGGGGATAAATGCGGGGAGGAGGAGGTTGCCAACACTTCTGCGGATTCCCAGGCTCTCTCCCAGCAAACCGGGAGCGCGGGGCTGGCAGGGCCAGGAGAAAGGTGGAAGTTTGGGTTTTTTCCAAGGCTCCGCTACGTGCTGTACTTTTCCCACAGACTGTGGGCCCTTCGGTGTTGCACAGGAGGACGGCGTCCCTCCTTTTTTTTTTTTTTATTTTTTTATTTATTTTTTTTTCTCCTCCTTCAGCGAAACGCGCAGGAGCTTAGCTCACCGTCCTGTGTCTAGGGGGAAATATGCTTTGCGTGGAAACCGCACCTCAAAACAAGTAAATAGAAACTTGCCTCATCTGAGGGGGGGGGGGGGGGGGGG
>KZ506293.1:193009-229624 GCA_002844005.1 Limosa lapponica baueri | reverse complement strand
GCCCCCGAGAAGTGCTTTTAACGGCCCTTTTAAATGAGCAGTTGCCACACAGACCTTTGGCATCCCAGGCTGCTTGCACTGCATCTTTGCAGGCATCTGTGTGAATATGCTTGCCTGCAGCTGTACTTGTAAATGATCAGAATCATTTTACTAATATTTGCATTAGACTGAGAGGCCTATTGTTTTCAGAGAACATAGCAACACCATTTTAACAGTACTCAAGCGGGATCCTCTGTAAAACTGTTAATCTGCACGTTCCAAAGTTAGTGAAGTAACTTCTGCAGTACCCTAGCTGAGGAAATAAAAGCATTAAGAGCTGCCTTCATTGAAAGACACAGTGTGGCTGTGGCCTGGTTGAGAGCAGAACCTGCGGGTCTGGATTCTGAGGCAAATACTAACCCTTGTAATTATCTGTAAATAATTTCCTAGATCTAGATTAAGATTTAGAATTGGGATTTCAACGGACTTTAGGTGCCTAATCCTGTGCAATGGTCAAGATGGCCAGCTTGCTAGTGCTGCCCTACTTCTAAAGGTACCTCTACAAACAACCTAAAACCAGTGGTCCTTTTTCATATTAGGAATAATGATGGTGGTAGCCAGTTTACGCATAAAAAGCTTGTGGAGGACTATTTTTGCAAGGACTCAGGGGTCCACAACACATTTTACATTAGCCTGCTGTTAAGGTTGCCACCAGCGTGGCATCCCTAGTAGCCTTGCCCAGGTAGACAATGAAGGGGACAAGGACTCCTTGGAAAGGAAGACTGTATGAAGAAAAAACTGGATTTGTGTCAACTAACTAATTCAGAAGCCAATGGCTGTTATGGTGCATGGAAGTAAAGTATACATCCAAAATCTAGATGTTATGATTTTAAATGCAAAATTAAGTTGTCTACAGTCATCTCTGTGAAAGGACTGGCTCAGACCTCTTCCAACAGCATGATTAAACCTTATCTAGGTTGAAATCTTTGAAATAAAAACACGGAACAAAACCAACCCAAACCAAAAAAAACCAATTAGCAATCTAGAAGTGCGAGCCTGTTTCCCTAGCTGAAAGCTAGACTCTCTCAGAGCCATCCACCCTTCAGTGCTGAAGTGACTGAGAACTGCAGGTCTCCTGGGCTTTCGACCAAGAGGTCTTTATCTAGTCCTGATGGGTCTCTCTTCACCTCCACAGCGACCTGGACCATCTCCCAGTCCTAGCACCAGGTTATCCAAATCGTTCATGGCCTGCCTTTTCCTCCTTCCTTTCTCCTCCTGGTTGGAGCTGTGCTCACAGCAGCCCCAGGCACAATCTGGCTGGTGGCACAGTGGGATGTCTACCGTAACCAAAGGTTACCACCCTGCTACCAGGAAGGTCATTTCCTCTTCCAAGGCAGCAACAGAGAGACTCAGCCTCTTTTTCCTCGTGGCACCAGGCCCATTGCATTCCCTCTGCTCTCCCCTACAACACCGGCACCCCAATCCCCTCGCACAAGGAAAACCCAGGATTAAATTGTTCCACCAGCAGCTAACAATCCACAGCAAAACTGGCCTGGCTGGTTGGAGATCAGCCAAGTAGCAACACAGTGGATCATGTGTCATGGGTACTTATAGAAATGAAATGTCACAGCTCTCAAATAGAGAAGAAAGACTTGGTCGCAGGCCACGAGGTGCAAAAAAGCTTTATTGGAATCTTTGCTCGTTGAAACTGATCATAAACTACTCACTGCCACTGCTAAAAGGGGCCTGGCAAGCATCTTGCTGGGAAACAGTGGGGGTTTTTTTTCAGTTACAAATATAAGAATTGCAAGCTTGGATGCTAGCTTGAGTGAGACTTGTGAATCAGATAGACTCTCTAGAGCACCTGGGAAAAAATGCAGTGGAATAAAGTCCAGGGGTAGGTTATTTACATTGCAATTTTATTGAAAAGCCTGTCTGAGACAAAATATGCAGTCTGACTGCCGTATATAAGGCTGCGATCCCACAAAAAGGAGCTGAGGCTTTCAGCATAATGTTTCTGGGAAAGTCTATTTCCAGTTTCTATTATCAGTGTTAAAAGAAGCTCTTAGGACTAGTAGGATTTTGGTTTAAGTGGTCAGGAAAATGAGCCTTAAAGTGTTATAATAAAGATAAGTGTTTTGAAGAATAATATGAGCATCAGGAAAGCAGTCTGAGAAAGGTGCAAGAGACTGGCTTCAGATAAACAGAGAAGTCTGTAAAGGCTTGACCTGCATTCTTGATACATAACAAAGAAGTGAGAGAATCTGTATTTAGTATTTCAGGTTAGGACTAGAAATAAAACAGGCTCCCTGACCCAAATAGTCATAATTAAGATGGATGCAAAAGCATACATTATTTTAGCAAGAAAGGTCTACTTGCAAGTACCACAACCAGGCTGATCAGCACGCATGTCAAGTATCTTTTTACTGGACAGGGTGCATCGTGACATCCGATTGTGTGTCACAGGTCAGGCAAGAATTAAACAACAGGATCAAAGGGGCTGTGGATAACATCAGAAGTAGGCACCAGTTGTATCCAGCCTCTCGCCTGCTGCTTGATTCCCTGCATAGCCGGTCCCAGCCTTCTGCCAGCACTTGCTGCAACCCAGCCTGGTCACACTGCTCCAGCCTCTTGGCCTTGTCAGGAGATCTGCCCTGAAGCCCAGCTCATGGTCTTTCCATGCCGCTACACCATGTTCACTCCACCCCCATGCTCCCCCCAGGCCTGCTTCCCATTCCCAAGGTTTTGCTTCAAGAGCCCTCCAGCTCCAACACTTTATCTCATTGTCTTTTTGTATCCTGTCCGGTCTTTCCCTCACGCCCAAACTGCTCACATCCATTAGCAAACCATGGTCATGTAGTTGTCTTCCTCTTTCTCAAGCTCCTTATCTAGACTTGCTGTCTGTGTTTACACCATTGGACCCAAGAGTGCTTCCCAGTTCCCATGTCTGGATGTCTGTTTAGTCATGCCCCAGCTCCATGCTGGGATGGAAACCTGGACATGTGCGCTGGATGGGAGCTGCAGCATGTCCCAACAGGCCTGACAATTCAGATGACCAGGAAATGAAGGCCCTAAGATATGCTGCAGAGCAAGTAAGTACAGATGCAGCCACTGTTTCTCAGCTACCTGGCTCTCTAGTCCCAGATCCCAGTCCAATTTTCCATACTCAGTCATCGCTTCCCATCTCCACACCCTGCCAGCCTAGGTTTCTGTTCCCCGTTTTGGGACCATCTCACAAAACTTCTCCTCCCAGTGGATCCCATTCTGCCCCTCTGATCGGACTTTTAGCATCTCACCCTTCAAAACACATCTCTGCTTCATTTTCCTGCTGCCTTGGTTCCAGCAGTGACCTCCCATAGGATGCAGGAGAGACAAGTTTCTTCCTCTTGGTTCTTGTACATGATCCCTTTGGGGAGGGACTATTTATCAGGGAGTGGAGCAATAGGACGAGAGGTAATGGTTTTAAACTGAAAGAGAGGAGATTTAGATTAGATACTAGAAAGAAATTCTTTACTGTGAAGGTGGTGAGACACTGGAACAGGTTGCCCAGAGAAGTTGTGGATGTCCCATCCTTGGAAGTGTTCAAGGCCAGGCTGGATGGGGCTTTGAGCAACCTGGTCTGGTGGGAGGTGTCCCTGCCCATGGCAGGGGGGTGGAACTCCATGATCTTCAAGGTCCCTTCCAACTCTAACCATTCTATGATTCTATGATTGCTACCAGCAACTTAATCACAAAGAAAGTCTGCTTTTCTTCAGTTTGGTTGCTTTGTGGGGACACTCGGTGTGTCTACAAGGGCCATGATTCCACCTCTGGTCTGAAAAGATCCTATAGCCTGGTCACTAAAGGTCTGACGCCAAATGCCTTGGGCATAGTGTTGACCAGAGTGGAGCAAAGAACTTGGTTTTACATACTCAGTGAGACCAGAGTCCTGCACAGGTGATCTAGAAGCAAATACCTGCCCAGACTTGCATGCGGTGCCTGGGACCATGTTTGTGCATCATGGTCACATACAGGAATTTGTGAGAAACTCAAGCATGTTCAGCAACGCTATAGGATTTTAGTCTGAACAGGCTAAAACACTGGCTCAGACAAATCTCTGAGCAGGTGCAGACCCCAAATTTTCAAATTTTTCAGTTTCCTGAGTTTGGGTAGATTTTGTATAGGGGCAGGGAAAGGCACAGAGCGAGATTTGCCATCATTACTAGACTTCTGAGGACTGGCTAGAAAACATGGGACCCCAGGGATGTTTAACAGAAAAGCTCAAGAATTGCTTTACATGCTAAAATGCTCAAAACTAATTTCAGGAATAGCAGGGAAATAAAAAGAAAACCCTGCAGGAGATAGATAGGTAGAGAGAAAGAGAGATGCCTGTAAAATTTCAGGCTGTGTTGTTATATTTTGTTAGATTATAAGCAGTCCTACTTCATCTGGGAAACGCCTACATTTGTCCTCTGAAGGGCTCTAAATGGGTGGGAGGAGAAGACAGAAGGCAAAGAGCAGGGTGGATAAAGCAGTGCCCAGGGATTTCAAAGGGGCAACACTTTGTGGGACTTGTACCATTCTGCGCTCTGGTCTTTTGCTCTTGCAGGGACAGACCCAAGCACCAGCCGTCTTCAGTCATCAGCCTTACACTGTGTCCTGCTGGAAGAAGCTGGAGAAGGCATCCCCTGTGCCCTCACTACCAGGTTTGCTTCTGAGCTGCCCGCTGGATCTGTGGCTGCACCACAGCTGCTATTAATTCAAGAACCACCACTGCCTGTACTTTTAGTAGCCAGGTTCAGGTTGCTCTCAAAGATGTGACTGTCTATTGCTGTGTACTTTCGTGAACCTAGCGACACAAAGGCTTTGCCTCTTAGCAAAGGGGACAGGGTGCTCATGAGAAGCACTCAGCTTCCCCATATCTCTAGGATGTATTTAAAAGAGTTCTTTAAACATTGATCTCACCTGGTCATAGCCTTTAAGGGGCAGCTCGAGGGCAGAGTCCTCAGGATCACCAGCTGTGCATTCAATGAGGTCACTGGGGTCTGATCCTCAACACCTTCCTCTGCCTAGTGGGGGGCAGTTACAGCCCCAGACTGTGGTCTGTCACGCTGAGGAGCTGCCTGAGCAGCCAGGAGCTGGCATGCACCTGTGTTTTACCTCTTCCAGGAGTTGGGATGTGACTGGAGTGTGCACCCAGACCCAGGAGCTCAGAGGGGCTCCACACATACCTCAGCCCCTCCCCTGAGGGCTCTCAGGGACCTGCCAAACGGCTGATGTTTGCTGAGGGTCAACCATCATCTCATTCCCTTTCTTTAGTGTTATCATTCCCAGTTCTGTGTTTTCCCTTCCCCCAGTGCACCTCGTCCCTAGCTCCTTGCATTCGGTCTTCTTACACTTCATATTCTCTTGGTAGTTCCTTGGCTCATTTGATGTGTGTGTGAAAGTTGATGGAGCTATTGAAGTCTACCAGCTGACCGACACAAACCACCCTGAAACGGCCCAGGTCACATGCCACATCCAAGACAGCCTAAACCTACGAACCTGCAATCCTTCATACTCCTTTGGCTGGTAAGGCCAAGAAGATCTGGGACTTTCAGCTAGATCTGTCATACCAAAACCAAGCAATTCGCAGTCTCTTTGTTCCACAGCTGTATCAGGTTCTAGTCTGACTTGAATGGGAGAGGTATTCTTAAGACTGCTTTTGTTTATTTATTTTCAGATGCGCATACCACAAAAATTAGATTACGGTTTGGATTTTGTCACGGCTGTCTCCTGCAAAGACTGATTCTGTCTGTTGCAAGTATTTTCTGGAGGGTTTCTTCTATTAATTACATGCTGCCACCCACTTATTTCCTTAAGGCAGATTTTGCATCTGTGATTTCCCTAAGAAGCTTCCTTCCTTTAAGGTAGTACGCCTCTAAGGTGGGCAGACTGACAGCACAGAAAAGGCTTTTACAGTCCAGGGGTCAAATATTTTTCTTCTGCTGCATGGAGGGCTGGAAAGTGCACAGACCATGTGACAGCATTAATTCACCCTCTACTAACACTGGAAGCAGCTGCAAACTGAGGACGCAGTGGGAGAATCCAGCTTTGCCTTGATCCTGCAATCCCGCATATGCTTGACTCAACATTTATAAACAAGGAGAAGCGTAAGATAAACACACAACACTAAGGAGATGATAATTTGGGAGATTGTCAACATAATTTTGTTTTTCACTGGTTAAATGACAGAATGGTCAAGACATCTTGCTGAGGAGCCGGAGATGTGAGTACAGATTGTAGTTAAGAGCCACTTACAGTCGGCCACCCGTCTATGGACACCCAGCCATTTGGGCTGGAATGCCAGAGATGGGGGGACTGCCTACCAAAATAATGGCATCGCATGAGCCTCACAGGCCAGCCACACACAGAGACATCTCTAACCTCGGTGTAAATGTTAGTTTTGCAGTGCAGCATCTCTCTGGTGACTTGGTGAAAAGTGCGTGACTCTCAGCAAGGGTTCCTTACATACTGTAGCTACACGTCTTCATGGGGAAATCTGGGAACCCTGGAAACTATGGTTCCATGGTAACTGGAGGTTATCATAACCTCTAATGAGTTTGTCACTGCTTCATTATGACAGATTTGCTGATGCAGGACCTTTTAGGGCATTCAGCTCTCTCTCTCCTGCCCAGCAAACCTTGCTTGCAGTAGCACGGGGCTTTCTTTTTTTTTTCTGTTTACCTTTCTCTCCCTAGCTTAATGAATATTTATTTATTCTGTTCAACGTGGGCTGTTTCTCAGGGAAGGTTCAATCAGCCCATCCGCATACCTCGGGTATTCCTGGCTGATGGCAGGGATGTCCGGAAGAAGGTGTGAAATGTGTGTCCTCCCTCCACCTCCTCAAGCACTCGAAGGGACGGAAACAGTCTCTCAAATCTTGAGCAAGTGCTTTAACTGTGAGGTACTGAGTACAGAGGAATTTGCTGCCATGTCCTTTCTCAGCCAGGCTTGGTGTTTTTTGTCTTACCTGCTCTGTGTGCCCTGAAGCCCTGCAGGTAAAGCAGAGAGGCATGGCTGGTGCATGTGCATCCCGTGAAGGCTTTGCTGCTGAGCTGCTTCTCATAGTCCTACCTGAGGCCCTCATCATCTTGGATGCAAACACATTATCTTCAGGTTTTCACAGAATCATCGAATCATAGAATGGTTTGGGCTGGAAGGGACCTTGAAGATGATCAAGTTCCAACCCCCCCTGCCATGGGCAGGGACACCTCCCACTAGACCAGGTTGCTCAAAGCTCCATCCAGCCTGGCCTTGAACACTTCCACGGATGGGGCATCTACAATTTCTCTGGGCAACATGTTCCAGTGTCTCATCACCCTCAGAGTGAAAAATTTCTTCCTGATATCTAATCTGAATCTACCCTCTTCTGTTTTGAAGCCATTACTCCTCATCCTATCACTACATGCCCTTGTAAGAAGTCCCTCCCCACCTTTCTTGTAGGCCCCCTTGAGATAATAGAAAGCTGCTATGTGGTCTCCCCGGAGCCTTTACTTCTCCAGACTGAACAACCCAAACTCTGTAAGCCTGTCCTAAATCTTTGCTTTTGTTTCTTTTTTTTTTTTCTTTTTTTAAATGGAAAACATTTGAGGCATTGATGGGACATCTCATTGCTTCAGAGGCACCTGAAAACTGTCTTTCCCTTCCCCCTTTCACGTACTCTGAGTGTAAACTGGAGTGAAAGCTCAGCCCTTTCACCCTTTGCAGGATGTTGATAGAAAAAACAGAAAACTTTTTAGCTTTTAGATTGATAGCTTCACTTTATTTCTCTGTCCCTGCTCTCATCTGCCCTTTAATTGTGTCAAAGGTTTGTTTGAAGTAGTTGTGGTTTAAAACTGGAAACGAAAATGAAAATATTCTGCTTTGGCATGCAGAAAATCTCCTGCAACATGGCTGTCAGTTCATGCTTTGTGACTTTATTTATAAATACAGTTCAAGGAGTAGAAACCGAGTAGAGCGCGTTTTGACAAATATGTTAAAACAGCCCTTCTTTGAGTCAGCTGACACTGAATTTTCCAGCTCACTTTTCCAAAAACAGGAACTTATGAGCTGAGTTCCTTTTTATTTCCTGGTGATTTCAGTTGTGCTTCTTCCCAAATTGTGTCCAATCACCTGGAGCAAGCAGGGTTGGACAATACAGGTAGAAATGTACCTGAAGTGTGTGAGTTACCTGCAGACTATTAATATAGGAAACTTCACTATATTGGTAAATCCACAGGGAGCTATACCTCCTATAGCTGCCCTTCCATTTTTTTTGTCCTAAGGTTGCATGGTTGGCCTGAGCTGATAGAAACATTATTCCTAATAGCACAAATAAAGCCATAAATCCCCATGTGAGATTTTAATGAGTCCAACATCTCCACACTTAGAAATGTTCACCCCTGAAAGTTACTTGTTTGAAATTTTTAACAGAAGAAAGTAATAATATGCATTTGTATAACTCATAGTTCTCCACTCATGATGTAGAGGCTCTGATGAAATTTATCATTGAACAAGAATTTTAGCTTTCCTAAGCATACTAATATGACAACTGAGTTTGCTAAGAAAGCCCAAATGCTCCTTAAATAAGACTGAAAGGAAGCTGTAGCACCTCTGCTTAACGACAGCAAACAGAAAATGGTGAGAGAACACTTGACACTGAAAATTTAATTTTCGTCACCATGTGTTTATCTGAGCTTAGCTCCCACTCTTGGCTGATAAGGAATAACTAATCATGATTTAAGCATTTCTTCAAACCTAGCAACCTGTTGAACAGCTTCTTAATGTGCCTATCAATCACTTGGAGATAAGGATAGTTTGCACTCATAATAGCTAGTTGTAAAAATAAATAGAAGTTACTATAACTAGTTCAATCAACAATGGGATCTTTGAGGTCAGAGTGGAAATAATCAAACAGTAAGTATGAATAGGCTGTAATTTTTCTGATTAACAAATGTTTTGCTTGTCATGTGATCTTGAGAGCTGCTCTTAGCTTCTTAGAGGACTAAAATACATTTCAGAATGTATGTATTTACATTATGGGGTTAAACAAATGTATGCACATACCAGTTACTTTCTAAAGCTAACTGTGCATGTAAAGCTTTTTTTTTTTTAATTTTAAAAAGTATCTTCATCCTAAAGTTAAGTTCTCAACAGGCCACTCTACAAAGCATCCAGGATTAAAAAAAAAAAAGAAATCTAATAACGTGCAGAAAGTACCCTGGAGTGCAAACTACAAATTACTAACATACAAAATAAACATATTACTCACATCTCCCTGATACAGCTGAAAATATAACAGCCAACAGGAACATATTACATCTCAGCACCAGTTGCTGATCAAAATAACAGTGTCCATATATAGCTACTAGTTGTGTGAAAGGAGTAAGAGAGCTATATCTATATCCGTATATACATCCAAATCAATGACATCCACAACCTGAAGGCTGAAGAGACATTCACCCTAGCTTTATGAATCCAAAATAGATGCTCTGGTCACCTTCTGGAAGCACCTATCTTTGCCAAGATTATATAAAGATCACAAGCCCCTCACTTTAGGTATTGTAAATTGCACCTGTGCTACATGTTTAAAATAGTAAATGCAGATGATGTGAATATAGCTTTATTCTGTCCTCACGTTGCCCGTACAAAAATACAAGGTCTTCCTCTATGCCCTGTAATAATCAGTGCAGTGATTTCAGACAAAGGTAATATGTCTGTAGTTCATATACTGTACTCATATGAGCATACAACCTGGAAACGTGTTCTTAAACGATACAGAATGACTCAATGAGGGAAGAGACCTCAGCAGTTCTTTCATCTGACCTCCTGCCCAAGGCAGAGCAAGACACAAACTCAGACCAGGTTGTTGGGGCTTTCTCTGGTCAGATCTTGAAAGCTTCCAAGGGCTGGTTATCTTCACAGTGATTTTTTTTTTCCTTTTTGTCACTCTGAATCTCCCCTTTTTTTCAACTTAAGGCCATCCCCTCCTGTTTTGCTGCCCCACACCACTGTGAAGGACTTGGCTCCATCTCCTTGCTTGCCTCCCTGTAGGTACTGGTGCCTGCTGTTGGGTGCCTCAGCAGCTGTCTCTTCTCCAGGCTGAACAAGACCCACTCCCTCATCCTCTCCTCACAGTACAAGTGCTCCAAGTGGAATTAAATCGCTGATGGAAATCCCTGTGTTGGCAAGAAACCACAGCATATTTGCTCTATCGATGGGTTACTTCTTCTAACCTCGTTCATTCAATCATGAAAGGAATGACAGACAGCACTTAACAACTCTCTGGGACCTTACATGGTTAATTCGTGTCAGCCTTTTCTCCCGGAAGTGCCCAGTTCATCACAAAGCAGCCTACAAAGTTTGGCCTTGTTCTGCAAAGTGTTGGGCACTCATCACTTCTGACTTCTGTATGTCTAACACCTCCCAGGAGCCAGGCCTCTGTTAAATGCAGCAAGGGTGTCTCCTATTTGGTGTATTTCAGTATTCAAAAGGAAAAACCAGTCAGGAGAGAAGGAACTACAAAGGCGCGTTCTAGAGGAAAATTTGCTTAAAGACTATGGAAAGAATGAAATTCACTGATGTCTAGGACATCAGAGGCAGGACTTCAAATACCATGGAGTCATCCTGAAAAAGACACCCCTTTCCGGAACAGCAGATTGTGTGGAACTCACTTTATTTACCACACAAGATCTGAATCAATTTTGTTTAAGGAAAAGAGATACTCAAAATGAGATGCTGTGAGTAGTTATCCATCAGCCACTTTGATCTACTTTGACTCATCTCTTTTAATTTGAACACAGCATAGGAATACAGCAATAGGAGCTTCCTCAGGAGCTGATTAAAGAAAACAGAACATAACAAAGAGATGAGCAAATACCCAGCATTGCAGTCAGTTTTACTGGGATGTGGCTTTTCAAAGAGCCATCCAGTTTTTATTTAGGGGTCTCAAGTGGAGAATGCTCTTGACCCCTTAGTAGATTGTTCCACTCATTAGTACTGCGATAGCTGGAAAAAAAAAGATGCGTCTATTCTGTGAACACGGCGGTTAGTGCAAATATGTTCATTCAAAGGGATCAAAACAGAGTTTTAGTCAAATTTTCCAAGTTATTGCTTATATCTCATTTGATTTAAACCCAAGTGTGTCACTGTACGCTTGCTTTTTGTTTCATAAGCTTAATGAGAACTGTAAGTAAATTAAGTGAGAAATTATCAATATGCCACTGAGGACACTCATAAATATAAACCATTGGCTTTAAGTAGTAAGACCTTTGGAAAACTTGCTGAGTAAACTTATCAGTATTCATTTAAAGTGTCTCAGGCCCCTAGTACTAGAATTCTGAAAAATGTCTTTCCCCTCAAGTAAATAAACCTCAGGTCCTTGGCTGCTTTTAAGATTGTGACGTGCATAATGCAAAATGTTGCATTATTCTGACTTAGTAAAAATGTTTTTATTTGTTTTTGAGACTGCAGTAAGGGCTGGTTTGCAGTGCCAGCAACGGCTGCAGAGTTACAGTTCTTCTTTCCGCGTAACAGCCAAGTATCCGTGATGTCTTAAATCGTATGAGTTGCAAGTTTAAAAATGTAAAGCTTTCCCATAAATGCTGGTCATGAGGAAATGGATTAAAGAAGCAAAATATAGAACTCGTTGAACTCGTCTCTATTTTAAACTGGAAGGATTATATCTGACAAAGCCTTTTGTTTTAAAGTAGCCATCTCAACAGCAGCGAGAACAGATTGGGTTACTTAAAGAGCCACTGACAACTCCAGGGAAACAAACCCCTGTGACAGGACAGGCTGTTTTCAGTGTCTGAACCATGTGTTGGATATCATCTGCTGCTTTTGTTTGTTCCTCTCTTTCGTTCTCTTGCCTTCACCAGGCTGCGATTCAATCTAAGAAGGCATGGAGTAAGAAGGAGTGATAAATCCCCTTCCTACCATTTCCACCCAGGTTGGTGAGTTCTTCGTCGGAGATCTGAGTGTGGGAGCCTGGGGAGGGACACCGTGGAGCCCAGACCTGCGCTGCTGGGGAGGCACATGGCTGGCACATGGAGTACCTTCTGCACCAATGGTTGAAAAAGTGGGGTGGTCTTGAGATCACTGTCTGAGCAAGGGCCACAAAGCTGAGAGAATATCAGTTGGCAAGCGAGACTATGCAATCTGGCTGGATGTTTCCCCTTTCAAACGTCTTCTCCAGATAAGACAAGGGCCTCATTGATGTCGACTGTGTCAATGTAAACTAAGGGCTTGAGTCAGGTGCCTGAGCTTAGGTGTCTGGTGCCATTTGATGAGCACTAGGTGTATGGTGCCATTAGACTCCTCGGGGCAGCCAGGGCAATGGCATGGGGCTGGCTGATAGGGCACAGGAGTGCTGGGATGTTTTGAAGGCCGTGTGAGATACCTCACAGCACCTTGGAAATCCCTGGAGACCAGAGTCCAAGCAGTTGAACTGAGCCCTAAATGACAGTTAGAAAGGGTGGGATTCAGCTCCAGGTTATAGATACTTAAACTTAGGTGTCACTGCAGGAAAAACATGAGAGCCAAGTGTCTGAGACACCAGCATGGTCAGTGGAGTTTTAGCCAACACAGTTAGTGGGGTCCAGAGAGCTATATGGTAGGTCTTCCCACGTGGTAGATAGATCATTCTTGCTACAGGCTGAATAGCTCTCTGGACCTCACTGAACTGATTGTATATTCCAGTTTTTATAGATGAGTGGTTATAAAGCATTTTGAATGAACTGCCTGGGATTACACTAAATATTGCAAAAAACAGGCAAGGAACTATCTACATTTTTCTATGCAGGGAACTGAGATAAGCCCAAGGCAATTTTTGATTTTTAATGAGCTACAACCTAACCATTAATTCAATGTTTCTGTGGAATGTGGATGGCACCAGAAGAAAGTCTTTCCGTTTATTGGTTTCACTAAAACCAAATTCCTCTTAGTAGGGACCCATTCAGCTTGCAATGGTTTGCTCAGCCCAAAGGCCTGCACAGTAGATTCAGTCTCATCCCCTGGTTTCCCTCCACCTGACTCACTGATGCAGACAGCTCAAGTTCTCACCCCTGAACAGCAGAACTGATTTACTGGTGAGGGAAAGAAATGCCAAAGTCCTCATCTTCTGCTTCCCTACGGCTTGTCCAGGTTCTCTGTGGGACACAAACCCATGTCTTCTTACTGGTACGTTTCCTTATATGGAAAAAATAGTCAGGGTTACCTGGTAATGAATTGATCTGACAGCTGGAATCAAATTAAAAAAAAAATAAACCAAAAAAAAAGCCGTCAACTTTTGGTAGCAGAATCTTGGGCCTTACTCATTGACGCTTTTCCCCTTGCTGAAAGACAGTCCTCCTATGCAGGAGGCAATGCAGTTAACAGAATTTTTATTTCGTTAATAAAAATTATAAACTTTATCCTTGGGAAGAAAAAAATAAAAGGAACACTTCAAAACCATGTTATTACTTTATTTAGACGACTTGGTTTTCTTCTTACTTTGTCAACTCAGTCATGACAAAAAGAAACTAAACGGACCCTTTCAGCTCATTCATTTCTTGTGAGCTTATCCATGACTGCTTAGATTGTGTCTCTGTCATCTGGATTTCCAAACTGCTTCCTGTTCAAGCTTTGCATAGGGTCAGGTTTGCTTGGGTCCTTCTATTGAATGCCTTTGGGCAGTCATGGCAGAGGTGTTGTCAAGGTTAACCATCAGACTGTGGTTCCCAGTCACAACTGAAAGAAAAAAACTGATCAGTGAATTTATCAAAAGATAAAATGCAGTTTATTGAAATGATTCTGCTAAACAGTACATCCACAGGGCATGAATTTTAGGGCCTGTTGAACATCAAGTTTTCCTATGACTTCAAACGTTAGAAAACTGACATGTGTAGTCTTCTATAACTATGTGCTTGATGCAGAGGTGTCTGAACCTTTCCAGAAATGAGTACATGAAATATAACACCTTGACCATTTCCATGTTTTAATTTCACTTCTAACCACTAGTAGTAGATACTCTTATACAGCAATGTGGTACTATGGTGATGGGCTCCTGAAAATATCTACAAAATATAAATTTGGTTGTCTTGTTACAATAATAAGACATGCCAGTTTGTCTTTACAAAAACAATCCAACATTTTCCTACTATCTTATTATTTATTCAGGTTTTGTGGCTGCACATAGTGGTAGGAAAAGGGCTTGTGTTGTTATCTTCGTATTAGACAAATTAAGCGTAAAAAAGATAGGACTTAGCTGTAGATTAGATTTGACAAGAGTAACAGCACATTTTAGAAAGCTCAGGCATTCTGTGCTGCTGGGAAGCTACTGACACTTTTAAAAGTTTTAGCCCACATGAGACATACAGGAGATGCTCAAGAACTGCCCAAGAGTTTCTTGACTTTTTTAAAGAGATGCTGGCATCTTCTCATTTAAGGGTAAAGTGTGCATGTGTGTATACCTGCGCAGACACAAAGTTCTCTCACTAACACGTTTCTGTACTTCCTGGTCATATTGTTTCCGAGGGACAGAGACACCCAGTCTCCCACATCTACGTGAGCTGAGAAAGATCTAGACCATGTCTAGGCAGCTGGTTGCTCAGGAGGCTGTGCCACGGACATATCCACAACTGGGACCAGCAACTACTCAGCTCTAGGAGACTGATGAGAGTATGGGAGGCCTATCAGCAATTGAATCTAATAACAGCCCAGCCTTTTCTAGAATAATGGTTTGGGCGAGGCTGTGGATGCTCTTTTCCACAAATTTTCTGATGGCCTGAGAATAACAATAATGGTTGCTTTGTCGTATAGAGCTGCAGGTTGCACTGTTAATAAGCACTGTGTTTTGACAATATGTCTCAGCAGAAATCAGTGACTTGGGATCTGTGTATGTATCCACATATTTTTCATTTGATAAATTCAACTTTGGAAACAATTTCCAATTGCTGGCTCACTGAAGAGCTCTCAAGCCGTGACTGCGGAGATACCAAAAATCTTACTTCGGCCCACACAGCCAGTGAAAGGATGTTCTCATGATGTCTTCTGTGAATCAGGATGAATTTTTGGGCCATGGAGAAAGGATTTGAGACGGATAATTAGTGTGCTTCTATGCGAGATGCCATCCCTGAGTAACAAAAACATAAAACATTACGTTAGTTCCAACCTAACTGTCACCCTGGCTTTCTCTAGTCTTATTTAGATATGAAGAGATGTCAAAAATGTGCAAAATATATGAAACAAGACCAAAAACTTGAGTCAAACATCTGCCTTAATGCTAAATCTTCCCACTTCTAAATTTAAACTAATATTTCCAAAATACATTTGTGAATACATTTCTTATTTAAAAGCAAAGAAAAAAATCCCCTGTGTGGATAGGCTTCAAAACTCCCTAATTATTTCTGAGTCTTGTTACAGTCTGTCAGATAATTGTTTGATCTTTCAGTCTTTTAAGTCAATGTCAAAACTCTTACTGACTTTAGTGGGTTCAGAGCTCAGGCCGAAGTAGGGAATTTTAAAAATACAGACTCTTGGCACGAGGTACCATAACATTTCTGAAGGTGTATAATGTTAAAAAGGCTTTTTAGCAAGCAGCAGAGTAAATTTCTTGGAAGTTTTTCAGCCTATTGGGCATATGAATGTACAACAAGCACACAGTATGTTCACCCATTGAGGACTCTTGTAAAGTTTTAAATGATAAAAATTCCAAGTGCTGTAAACGCTGATTGAAAGCCTCATTTGCTTTCACAGTTCTAAATATCCAGATTTTTCACAAAAACTAACTCATAGTTTCCTCCTGACTACAGAACTACATATATGTTACGGGGACAGATCCATTCTTTACCCTCCTCTCTTAAGTTTAAACATCACTTTGTTGTTTTGAGAAGTTATTTTTCTAAGTGCAACTGGCTGAGTGGATTTTCTAACATAACTTTCAGCAATAGTCAAGAGCTGACTTTGTGTTGGGATCTCACCATGGCACTGGATGACTCTTTCATTACTATCACATGAAGTCAAATTTACAGCCAGAACCTGAAGGGTCTTAGTGCTTCCTTGCAGTTGCCTCCTTGGCAGCTTCAAGACTAGGCTGGATGGGGCTTTGAGCAACCTGGTCTAGTGGGAGGTGTCCCTGCCCATGGCAGGGGGGTTGGAGCTCGATGATCTTCAAGGTCCCTTCCAACTCTAACCATTCTATGATTCTATGATTCTGGTAGTCTAGATAAGGAGGCACTTGCTGCACTCTGTGGGTCTATCTACTTTAGCTACTTAGTGCTCTGGAGAAGTTTTTGTTGAGGTTCAAACCTGCTTTGCGTCTATAATTGGAATCATGTAGCACACGTGAGAGTACCTCAATGGCAGTGTGAGCACAAGGTACCTCCAAAAGGGTGAAAGCACACCTCATCTATGTCCTGTGTATGTATGAGGTGCTGGAGCAGGTCCAGAGAAGGGCAACGAAACTGGTGAGGGGTCTGGAGAATAAGTCTTATGAGGAGAGGCTGCGGGACCTGGGGTTGTTTAGTCTAGAGAAGAGGAGGCTGAGGGGAGACCTTCTCGCTCTCTACAACTACCTGAAAGGAGGTTGTTGAGAGGCGGGGGTTGGTCTCTTCTCCCAAGTCACAGGCGATAGGACAAGAGGAAATGGCCTCAAGTTGCGCCAGGGGAGGTTCAGATTGGATATTAGGAAAAATTTCTTCACTGAAAGAGTTATCAGGCATTGGAATGGGCTGCCCAGGGAAGTGGTTGAGGCACCATCCCTGGAGATATTCAAAAGACGAATTGACATGGTGCTCAGGAATATGGTT
The DNA here is from genome assembly GCA_002844005.1 of Limosa lapponica baueri. Lineage (NCBI taxonomy): Eukaryota > Metazoa > Chordata > Aves > Charadriiformes > Scolopacidae > Limosa > Limosa lapponica. The sequence goes on along the minus strand of KZ506293.1, from coordinate 212,858 downwards.
TAGTGTTGGGGTGTGGGTGGGTTTTTTTTGTTTTGTTTTGGTTTTTTTTCATGGTTGGACTAGATGATCTTAAAGGTCCCTTCCAACCTAGGCAATTCTATGATTCCTCCAGCATTTTGCGCTCTGCACAAGCGCGCGATTCTGCCAGCAACCTCAAAGCAGTCCGTACAGAAATACTCTTTGCATTGCCTACTGGGTACAGATGTGTGCTGTCACATGCCTAGTACAGGCAATTAGCGTGAAACTGCCGTAAGATGCTCCTAGAACCAAGGTGGATCACACCAAATCAAACCCCGCTCTTCCCTTTTCTTACACCTTACCAGCTGGTAATATGAATGCCCTCAATGTGGCAACTCTCTTGAGAAACACGACAGGTGTCTTGTCTATCTGTCTGCTTGTGTTTAATTTATCTCTTTAGCTCTGTGGGGCAAAGATCTTATCTCCATTCACGGGTAAAATCCTGTGGGGTTCTCAGTTGAGCAACTTCAGTCCTCATCTTGGTCTCTCACAGGTTACGCATCTTCTGGGACTGGGAATATGAAACTTGCCATGAGGAGAAGATCCTAAGCCAAAGACATGGGCAGATCCAGCACAACATTCATCAAGACACCAAAGTATAAATAGTTCATAAAATGGATTGCAGAATCATGCACTGTAGCTGAATTCTGAATCCTGCAGTAAAGTTTTAGGTTGTTATTACAGTCAGGATACTGAAGTAACTTGTATGTTAACTGGATCCCTGTGCAAATTAATAAACAAAGCTTAAAATTACATTGGGCAAATTAGACTTGCAGAGTTGCCAGGAAAACAGTTTTAATAGAAGGTGTGTCTTTAGAAAAAGGAATCTGGACTGGAATCCTTGGGTGTGAAACGGCTACCTATCAAATCTGAGTGAAATGGTCGCTGCAGTCAGGAATGAGGGATGTGGTGAAGGCTTGGTGATGAGACTCTGCTGGTTTGTGCTGGGAATTGTCTCCAGGAATCTAGGCCTTGCACTGCTGAAATCACTGAGAGCGCTGATTGTGGGTTCTTGTGGGTTTGTTTTGTTTTGTTTTGTTTTGTTTTCTGGAAAAAGAAAGCAATGTGAGTCTCTTTGCTAAAATTTTACACGCCAAACATGAACCTGGGACTGATTTGCCTGGTCAGAGGAAAGCCTCAGTATGTGCACTCTGGTGACTGAAATACCAAACTGCATGACAGACCCTTCCATGGAGAGGGCTGGTGGGTCCACAGTTACTGCACAATTGCCATGGCTGCTGCAGAATCAGAAGTTGTGTAATGTTTGGAATAGGAGGATAGTTAGCATGTCTACATGGCACAAAGCACTGCTTTGCAAAGCTACCTCTAAATGAGTCGGAAGTAGTCCATCTTCGTGCAGCTTTCTCCTCAGGCTAATGAACTCTGCCTCTTGGCAGGGCTAATTAACCCATATGAAGTGCTATGCTAATACGGCTAAATTGTGTTCACTACCCACATTACATAGTTTCAAGTCAGGTTGGCTATCTCTGCATTAAACTGCAGTTGTGGCTGTGCCAAGGGCATCAAAATACCCTAAGTCTCAGAGCTTGACTCTGCCTGTCCTCCCCAGAGAGAGTTCTCATTGCAGGCAGTGGGAACTTAGCCTAAGGAGCCCATGACTGGGCCTTTAAACATTCAAGACCAACATTTTGAATAATTGACTCTCTAGTTTGCCTCAGGATATTATGATAGTTTTCAAAGGCTGGTTCCAATATAGCAATAAGCCACAACAACGTGTGTGTTAGTATGCAATCGGTGCATGCCTTCAGTGCATTGGCATGGAGCCTTTACCACCCAAGAAGTATTCCCGAAGTGATCCAAAGCCTACTGAAATCTGTGGAAAACTTTCTATTGACTTCAGTTGGCTTTGATTTCTATTGACTTCAATGGGCTTTGGATCAGCCCCAGAGATTCCCATCCCTCATACAAGGACTGTTTACATGAAATAATCATTAGAGAAAATATACAAACAAGTCTTGGAACAAGGACCAACACCTAGGACTCTTCTTGGTGATGGCTGCAGAATCACACCCTTTCTTGCTTTTTCTCTCCCTAGGTCCCTGTGTTTGTTTTTTGTACAGCCTGGCAACTTCAACACAGCAGGGGCTGGAGGACTCCCTGGGGACTTGGAAGATAGGTAGCTGAACCTCTCCAGATGGGAGACTACCATAGGCTCCATATCACCAATCCTTCACAAACACCCTAGCCACTAAATTGTTGTATACAAAGCGGTTGTTGGCAGCTCTTCCTTTGGCTATGTTTTACAAAAATTGGTATGAGCCACCCTATTGTATGAAGGCAGGTGGATCCAGACACTGTGTAGGTTGCCTTAGGAAAGATCAACGGACCAAAGTTCCTCAGGTTGTGGATCCCAATGAGGCTGATGTTTGAGCAGGGGCCAAGTTTCTCAGAGGTCACGGAGGAAATATGCCCAGAGTGTAGGGAACTTCCTGAGTCAAAAAGGCAAGCATTTGTGGAAGTGAGGTGTCTGCAGTGGTACTGGGAAGTTGCAGGAAAGTAGGCTTGGATGTAGGTGCTCACATGCTGGTTAAACCCCACGTTGTAGGCTTCTCCCAATCCTGTCCCCAGTTACTCACAATCGCAGAGAGTTCAGCATGTTCAACACTGCATCAACAAACACAAGGCCTTCTCCATCCATGGACTAGCTAGGGCTTTCAAGTAGCAGCAGGGCTTTCAAGTAGCACCAGGGTACCTACTCAGGTTTGCTTAAGCTGCTGTTGAAGAAAAAGAGAGATGAAAACCTAAGAGTCTAATTCCAAATAAAACCTCCCAGATTTGAGGTTATCAGGAAGCCTTATTCAGGTATTACTCTGGCACTGAAATACATTTTACTGTGGAATGGGAGCTTCTCGATGAGTAAACTTTGATAATTGGTGCTGCAAAGGTTGCAGAGATGATGATAAGATCTGAGGTTATAGGAATGTGGTAGCTGTTTGGTGATCATACAAGTAAAGTGTTATTTCCACAGACAGATTAGTAAAAATATCCCAGGAGGAAAGGAATTAAAATGCTCCGTATTCTTTAATCAGTATCCTCACAGATTAGTAATTTAATAAATGTATTTCTGATATACTGATGAGGTTTTTTTAAAAAATCATTTAATCTATAGGCATATTGATTAATGTATTAACAGAGAGGCAATTACCTAATAGAGTGTCTATGTAATGTGTGGTTAACAATTAATGTGCTGTTAATAATAGATAATGTATACTGTTTAGTTAAATGCACACTCATTAATCAAAACAGAGACAGCTACAACAGTGCTAAGTATTACTGTATCAGTGTATTGCCAGCTTGGACAGTGGTGTTAATTACAGGCCAGATGTTGATAATCTTGCTCAGACCGAGGAGTTACTTGTCTCATCAATAGCCTTGAGGGATATTTCTACATTCACTCTGAGATGCTCCCTGAGGCTGCTCCCAAGACCACATGCACTGGGTCCGCCTCTCCACGAGGAAATTAAATGGTGCCGGGGCACTGGAACTGAAGTCATCAGAGCGGTCGCTGACATGCTTTTGGCTCGGGCCACCAAGCACTCCCCGAAACAATTCCCTGGCATGACTAGGAACTCAGCAGAGGCCAGGGACTGTTCCCAGGTGGCCGTGTGATTCTGGCCACCCTGTCTCGGGGAGTAAGAGACTTTTAATACTAATGGCATGGGACCCTGTGAGTTGGCCAGTTTTGATGCTGGAGAATGGTCCCATGCAAGTGTCATTCATTAGTGTAAGTGCAGCTGGGCTGCATTTACAAATGGTAAAATCTGCAAGAGCAGCCCCAGCTGTGTCTGAAAGCCACTTTGCAGAGTCCAAGGGACTCCCTCTCAGTTCACAGTCCTGCTACGCACCGCGTAGCCCGCTGGCAAGCAGGAGCCAGGGTGGGCCAGGGGCAATCCTCTTTCCTAGCCGCATGGGTAACCCCGTGGGTGCTAGTAGGTGCTTCTGTAGTGCTACAGGCACTGTTAGGTGCATCCAAGTGTTTTTTCCTTTCCTTTGTTGCAAGCAATGTGTTGTAGAAGTTCAAGCACTTGAAACAAAGCCCGTGGAGGCCCTTCAAAATAGGATGCAGATGCATCCCTTGCACTGTCTTGTAGCATACATGGATATTGATTGCTAGTCCAGGCTGGTGTGTTCAGTGTTTTCACTCATCTGTGAAAAGACAATTGGGACCACAGTGCTCTGCAGAACTGAGCCTGAGGTAACCAAACCAAATATTGTCTCTTACTTCAAGCGGTATGTAGACATGTATACATATACACACACATATATTGCTGGCATGTAGCAACTGTTGATGAAGCAAGTTCTGATGTTGCTGTTAAATTGCACCTAGTAGTTAATCAGTGGCTCTATTTTATTGTTTTTGACATAGCTTTCTACAGGTTGAAGAAGTTTACCTTTATAAGAAGCAGAAAGTTGACAGATATAGTAGATAATTCTGTTATGCCTGCTTGGAAATGATTAATGCTAAACTTTTGAACAGGTCTGCCTTGAAAAGGAAATGTCACCTGTTCAAACGCAGCTTTGTATGTTCTCCTGCGGTAATGTATTCAGGGCTTATCAACACGCTGATCTGCTGGTAGTTTCAGGGAGTAAATGTGAGTTTCAGCAATTGAAGCCCAATCCTGCAGGTGCATGTTCAGGCAAAACTGCCATTAGTTTTAATGAGAGTTTGTCTTATTCAAAAGTGTAGGATGAAGCCAGCAAGTGGGTAAATGGAATATGTGAACACGAGGGTGGGTTTTCGTTACTCAGAATACATTGGTGTGCTTTTGAGACCTCCATCCAAAAATGTTTGGAGTTTGCTTGAATTTTTCACACAAAACCAGGCATTGGAACATTTTTATGATTTATTAAATTCTCATTTTATTTCCCTCCCTTCCGGCTGCTTAATAAAGAGTTTCCAGCTGTTTATGCTTCCATATGACAGATAAAATGGACCCTTATTCTGCAAAACACTCAGGAACATGTGTAACTTCAAGTGTGTGAACTGTATCCTCTGAGTGCGACGGGCTATCAGTGGGCTTGAAATTATGCGTCTGCAAAGAGACAGCTTTTCATAAGTACTTAGGTGTCTAAAAATATAGATGTGGTGCAGTGGGATTTTAAAAGATGCTTAAACATGTCCTGTAATGGTTTCTGTAGTACTCCAGGTAGTAATTAGAGAATAGCCATTGCAGAGCCCACTTGTAGAGTAATGTATTTCAACAAACTGCAGTTTCTGTAGCATGGGGAATTAGGAAAAACAGGTTAAATTTAACAGGAATGTCAGGAATAGAGAGAGACTAAATGATTGCTATACTTGACTGTCATTTCCTCTCTAGAATTACATTAACCATCTACAGGTTTATTACCACATTGCCTCTCAGATGTACCCCACTCTTTCTGGTACTAAGTAAAATAAGAGGTCTTATGATCTATCAAGTTGTTTGAAGAACTCCAACTGTTTCTTCTGTTCACGATTTGCCTATGAGCTGTTCACGTTTTCCACGACTTTGTCCATTGTTCAGATTTGTATGAAATTTATTTTCTGGGAAAAAACTATTAATTAACTAACCGAGGAACCAAAGACTGGGGCCAAAGGGCCAGATTTTCAAGCACTCACTAGGGAGAGTTCTGTTTATACATATTTCATGGGAGGGGTTATAATTTCAAAAATAATTGTGGTGGTTTGGAATTTGTAAATGCTTTGGGTGGATATTGTTACATACTAAGTTTTTGAAGTAACTAACATTCAAATGACATTCTTAGTCATTTAACTATTCAGTATTTGAACTTCTCCTTAGAAAGTAGTTTGACAAATACCAACACCATGGAAACTGTAATATTTATGTACTAATCGAATACAAATAGAACGTTTCCCCTACCACTTATCTTTGTACAGGGTAGACAGTTCCTCATTCCAGATCTGTCTCTCTGTCTATGTATGTATGTACGTATGTATCTATCTATCTATCTAGCCATATTCAATTCTTAATGCATATTACCGGCATTCTCTCAATAAAATTTTTGTTCTACACACTTGTCTCATTGATCGGTTTGGATATCAATAATGCACTGATAGCCAGTTTGATCCTTTGAGTTGGACACAACTGAAACTGCAGTTCAGTATGACTCTTTTTTCCTTGCAAATAGGTAAATTTTCCAGTTCTCTAAATTCCCATGTATTTCTACTGTATCCAGTTTTTAGCTGGATTCACATGCTTTAAATGATACCAATTCAATTCTTGTGTAGACATTTGAAGGCATTTAGGTGTTGCTGCTGGGGTGTTTGCTCTTTTAATTCAACGTTACAAAATGTACTGAGTTAGAAGAACAAATAAGGATCAACAGCCTGTGTTGGCTGTTACTGAAAATTATTAGAAAACAAGCCCAGTAAATCTCTTCCTTTTTATTGTGTTTCTATGCTTCAATCAAGGGCATCACTGTAGCCAGTGTTAATATCACCACACTAGCAGTAAATTAGCTAATAGTCTAACTGCAGCAGTATAGGGGTCTCCTTGAGCCAACCACACAAATATTTACCTGCCTGAGACATACATGTTGCTTGTGCTAAACTTCATACTGACGCTGCTCTCACTCGGTCTGGGTAGTTTACAGATAGCTCTGTCCTGCCTCTGAAAGCTGCCATCATATCGTCGACTGTCCCTTAAGAAAGAGTTATTGGTAAGCTGGAGGTTAATTGATGAGCGAGGAGATCTAGTTTGGTAACCAACTGCTAGCCCAGAACTGAGGGGCTGGCTCTGGCTGGCTGGGATGATTAAAGCACTATTTTTAGAATTAGGAATACTGTCTTCTAGAAACGTTGATATTAATAGTGTCGATTGCAATAAATATACCAAAAGATGATCATATTTCTGCTGCAAATACGCTGGTTCAAAGGATCAGTGACACAAGACAACTTACTTGTGTTCAAATAAGCCTGGCTGTACTGTGTTTAATATGAATAATAACAAAATCTGAGAAAATTTTAGGCCTGAATCTCATAGATTCCATATCTCCCCTAGACCATCCCCTGGACAGGAAAACAGGAATCGGTTTAATGGATCAGATGAAGTGAAGGAGAAGAAAAATCCTCCTTCTCTAGCACGCAGAGTGACGGTAAAGCTGCCTTCAGACCTTACAGGACCAGTGGATGAAATGGCCACTGGACTTTAGTACCTCCTGTGTCACTGTGCAGAGGGAATTCAGCAAGAAATGGAGTGCTTGTGGAAAAGCTGTTGTTGGGATATTTACTTCTCTTGCCATGTGCCCTAGTACCATAGTGTAGAAAGACACAGCTCCTCACAGCCACAAGAATGACACACTCTCCACCTAGCTTTTCTTATCTTCCTTACCCCTCATGTGATATAACAGCACCATTCCCACTGTTGCAGACTTTCCGTTGCTCTCCTGGAAAAGTCCAAAGGACTCCTGGGGTGTCCAGTAACAGTTTGATTCACCTCCCATCCCCATGTAACACTGAGAGGAGCCACATACCCTGTCTGAAGAACAGAAATCATTACGCAAGAACAAATCACTTATTGATCGTACATCACACACAAGCATAAGTTCTTATCTAATTTAAATTATTTACCAGGTTAAAATATGCTGCCTTTCACTGGCCACAGAAATAAAATAGCATTTTGCAAAGAGTTTCTGAGAAAGTCCCTTTAATGCGTTAATTACCAGGTTCCGAAGTGTCATTCCAGACACTGATTAAAGTACAAACTAGAAAATAGTGGTTGTTTGATGACAATCTCTATAATGATGCCCAGACTTTTTTGTTTCCTCTCTTGTTCTGTGTACCAATACAGAACTAGTGTAAACAGAAACATGAGCTTTCATTACCTTGTATTCAAGCAGCTGCAATAAAAACTGCTAATGGAAGAGGAGGAAAGAAGAGGGAAAAGATCAAATGCCTTAAAAGATATTTACACAACATAAGAGTTTTGTGACCATGAGATACTATTTTGAGGTTACGTACAGGGAGTGAAGAAAGAAACTGCACTTTCAGGAAACTTTGTGACAAGAATAGGTGGGAAAATAATTATGTTGCATGACTGAGCCTTCCCTTTGTACAGACACATTATATGGCAAATGCCAAAGCAAACAGTTTGTAAGTGAAGCATAGGTTTTATTCATTTGCTGTCTGATCAGAAGTACTTATACATACCTGTAGTACGAGTGTCTTTATTTTATTTTTTTCTAAACATAGGAGGTCTATTAAATCACTGATAGGAAAGGTCAGGCATTTATTTTAGGAGTTGCTTTACCTTAGAACTTTGTTTAGAATGTAAGGATTGTTGCATGATTCAGTGAGAAAGTATTGCCTTAATGTGCCCTTTTCCTTCTTTGAGTGGATAACTAACATGCTGAAGGGTGGAGGAACAGCAGATAAATATTTTGGTGAGACTTTTCTGACACCATCTCTCATGATGTCATGAACAGGGTAAGGAAACATGGTCTATGAGAAATTACTGGGAAGTAGGACAGACTGAAACATCTTTTTTAAAGAGTAAGCATGAGATTCACAGAATCAGAATCACCTAGGTTGGAAGGGACCCTTTAAGATCACTGCAAAACTGAGATTCACTGCAAAACTGTGAGGTCCTTCCAAGTGGGTTCCTTGTAGGCTTTCATCCTGGTCACAGCCCTGATCTGGATTTTCATGAAGGGTCTAGACAACTGGCTAAAGAGCACACACACAGAGTCAATTTGCAGGGATGATGCTCCAAGCACTTTGGAGGACAGCTTCAGAAATAAAATGGGCAAAGTGGACGGGTGGCCTGAAACCCACAGAATGAAACTGAGCAAGGGGAAGTGCAGAGAACTGCAGTTCAGAGGGAAAAATACAACATACAAATAAAATAGAGAATAATGAGAGATACAGCAGCACAACAGGAAAGGGTTTGGAGACTCCTGTGAAGTACAAACCACGTCAGCAATCTGAGGCTGTCGTAAACAAGACAAATTCAGCAGGATGTGATCAAGAACATCACCTGTAAGGGACAGGAGGTGACTGTTTAGCTCTGTTTGGCACTGGTGAAACCTTGCCTGGAAGACTCTGCCCACTTTGGATGCTGCACTTGAACAAGGATGTAGGCAAATGCCAGGTGAAGGGAACAAGCAGAGTAAGTGGTTTAGAAAACACGATATACAAAAGAAGAGCCATAGAAAAAGAACTGCCTGGTCTAAAAGGGGAAGGCTGAGGAGCGAATGTAAAAGTCTACTACAGTAAGATTACCATAAAAAGATAGGTTCACTTGAGGGAACAGAAAAATCTCCTTTTTTGGAGGCTTTTAAGGAAGGGCTAGAAAAATGCTTGTAGGAATGATCTGGGAATACTTACTCCTCATCAACCTCTTAATGTCATTTCCAGCCTTATATTGCTTTGATTCATTGACCCACGCTATAAAACCACATCTGAAATCAAACATCTATTTTTAAATAGAGTATTTAAAATTTATTTAATTATCTAAAAAATAAATTATCTATTTAAAATTTATTATTTTAAATAGACTTTTTATGGATGGTATATTTTTAACATGGCACCCTACCATTTTTTTCCACAGATAGATAATTTTGTAATTCTGATGTCAGTGTTTTCTTAGTACTTGATGATTTTAATGAATATTCACATTGAAGTTTTAGGAGGTCTTTTCTAAATCAGAATTATGTTTCAAAGGGTTTTGCATTATGTTATAGGTGATTGTTAGATGGTAAATACCTCTTTAATATGTTTTCTCACATATTTAATCACAGAGGTTAAAGTTTTAATGTCTCAAATTGTAACATTTGTATTTAATGTACATACTGATATTTAGTTGTAAAATACATGATTTTGAAAACTTTTTATTTATTCAGTTCCTTCAGTTTCCAAGCCATATCTCAAAACATTTTTTCACTGGCACAAGAGGGGGGTTCATTTGCATCAGATTTATTTCATTTGCATCACTTTGCAATGTTTTTTATTTCAGAGCATTTTCCCTTTAAAAGTATACTTACCTACAAACAGTGTCCTCGGGAATGCTGCCCTTAGTATAGTCAAAGAGACAAGATTGTGAGAATAATTGACTTTCTTGTTATCTTGATAAAATTTTGTTGTCATTTAAGAAATCATCTTGGATTGAAAATCAAATGTGCTGTGCAGATTTCAAATTGAATTTATCATCGTGCTTAAAAGGAAACCAAAATGCTTCATTTATTGTTGTGGAAAAGGAAATGGAGAGACAGTTTTGCTTTAGAAAAAAGTTGTGAATGTGACGCTAATTTTAAAAAATGTTTTGATTTAAATCCACATTTCTTTCAGCGAAAGTAGTTGTGTCCCGTCATTCGAGCTCACTACAAAATCCTTTTGTTAGCAGAAGAGACACACATAAATAAATCAATGACAGAGTACAAGGTTATGCTCATCGTAATAATAATGCAGGCTCTGTTGTGTGGGGAGTTAGGTGATAAACCGTCTGCTTTATGGCACATGAAGGATCAGACGTTGCTGCACCTGACGTAAGTATTTTATCATTTGCTACAGATTCCTGGACAGAGGAGGTTCTACAGCCACAGGATGGGACTTTTGTTTTAACCTTAGGGTTCATCTGGGATTTTGGTTCATTCTCGCACCAACACAGACAAAAGGCTTCTCCTGTGCTAACTAGAAACACAATTAGCGTTCACCTTCCATGCAGTAGCAAGACGCCTGTGTTCACCCTACTCCTGCCAGAGTGGCTGCAGGTCCTCTGGAACGGAGCTCCAGACCCAGCCCAGCCCATGGGCCACAGATTCCTAGTGCAACCAAGAAGGGAAGGCTTCTCCCAGAGGGATGGTGGCAGCGGAGAAAACGTTGCAGCCCTGGGGGATGAACAAGGCAGGCCGCCTGGCAGCGTGGCTCAGCAGATCTCTGAGGCATGAAGTCACCTCAGCGAAGCCACCCCACACATGTCAAACCGACTGATAGATTATGTATGTGCGCTGCCTCACCTTTTGGTTTCATGCTGTCAGCAGACCTGCATGGGATGCTTCCTCTGCCCAGTAAGATTTTACCAGGGATTCCACCTAAATTCTCTCTCCACCAACCCCAACGTGACTCTTCCTTGGGAAGAGTTCAAGCACAGTTTCATGCACCTGCAGGGATCTCAGGAGAGCTGCTCGTTATTCCAGCCCGCTCACCTGGGAAGGTGTGAGTACACCAAGGATGCACCTCATGTGGTTATTTTCCCTTTGAGGCGAGGAAGGTGAAATTGTTTGCCTGGTATATACCATTCATTTTCCTCATAGTAATGGGTGAACACCTTTTTCTTGCTCTTGGCTTTCCTTGATGGAACCTGTAAAGCTGCACAGCTCTCCTACGTATTTACCCAGCCTGTAGGGCACCATATTTTGGTCTCATTCTTCAGGTTTCTTTGAAGCCAATGAAGCGGGACTGGCTCTTGAAAGTGCAGAGGTTGGGATGCAACCCATATTCATACCATGTTGTGCCTTAACTGTACAACTTATACCAAAGGAAGCATCAGGACCAAATAAGGCATTAACTCACTTCTTAAGTTAGAAAGAGAACTTTTTTTTTTATTGGATGGATTTTTATCCAGTTGTTCATCCTAAAATTTTAGCAATAGATTTCTGCTAATAATTTAAAGTCAAACCTTGCTATACCACAGACCTGAGTAAAGGGAAATAAATGATTTGTACTTTATAATTTCTGCTTGAAAATTAACAGAGATTCTCCCACTACTTTCAAATCAAAGTAATACTTTCCCTGAAACAAAGCAGAAGCTTATGGTCACATCTGAACAAAATACAGAGAGATGTGTACTCTGTGCTTGAAGCTGTCTACACTGGAATACTTAGCTAGAGTAAGAACAGTCTTCTTCCAGGGCTATGGTCAGTATGGATGGAACTCTTGCTGGTACGTCCATGTTTGTCAAAACCTGGAAATCCCACATACAGTGACAGAGCTGTCCAAGCAGAAATGCAGAGGACAGACAGCATAGACCTGGCTGTCAAGGCTAAGTCAGTCCAATGTTGCACTGAGGACATGTTGAGGAAAAGTCCTACTCTGAAAAAAAGAGAATGAGCTTGACAGGGGAGACGGGGTGTTAGAGCAAAAGCTTAAAGCAAGGACCAAAACCTCTCATACCTGCATTTAGAGTGAAGTATAACAATTTCTGTGACAAAGCACTGACAAACCATGAGCAGTCAAACATCCTGGATCATTGAGAAGGTTCTTGCTTCTTAGATATGTATATAATATACTCTTCCCATTATGGCAACAATATGCTGTATCTCATCCTTCATTCCCATTTTTTGCTCCATCCTGCTTTTTCTGATCCTTCTGGCAGAGCCATGTGTTTTCCATACTTCCCCTTTTTCATCCACACTGAACAATGTTGTTGGTCTTCTTATTATTATTATCTCTGTGGCACTGACAGCTTCAGCTTCTACAACCTCTGCCTATGTTGCTGGAGTCCTTCTGTCAATTTCTTGACAAACACTTCAGTTATGTCATCAAGAAAATGGCCAGATGAACTCTTGAAACTAGTTAAAATTTAGCAATCTTTGAACTGACAAGATGCATCCCAGAGTCCTGAGGGAAGTGGCTGAGGTAGCTACCAAGGCACTCTCCATGAACTTTGAAAAGTCACAGCAGTCAGGTAAAGTCCCCAGTGACTGGAAAATGGGAAACATTGCACCCATTTTTAAAAAGGGTAGAAAGGAGGACTGGGAACTACCGACCTGTCAGCCTCACCTCTGTGCCTGGTGGCACATCAGGATCAGATCATGGAACAGATCCTAAGGCACACGGAGGACAGGGAGGTGATTCGAGACAGCCAGCATGGCTTCACCAAGGACAAGTCCTGCCTGACCAACCTAGTGGCTTTCTATGATGGAGTGACTACATCAGTGGACAAGGGAAGAGCTACGGGTGTCATCTATCTGGACTTCTGTAAGGCTTTTGACACAGTCCCCCACAACATCCTTCTCTCTAAATTCGGAAGAGATGAATTTCATGGGTGGATGGTTTGGTGCATGAGGAATTGGTTGGATGGTCACAACCAGAGGGTAGTGGTCAACGGCTCAATTTCCAGATGGAGACAGTGACAAGTGGTGTCCCTCAGGGGTCCAGTAATGTTTAATATCTTCATGAATGACATAGACAGTGGGATCGAGTTTGTCCTCAGGAATTTTGCAGATGACACCAAGCTGGGTGATGCTGTTGACATGCCTGAGGGACAGGATGCCATCCAGAGGGACCTGGACAAGATTGAAAAGTAGGCCTATATGTGAACCTCATGAGGTTCAACAAGGCCAAGTGCAGGGTCCTGCACCCAGGCTGTGGCAATTCCCAATATCAATACAGACTGGGTGATCAAGGGGTTGAGAGCAGCCCTGCTGAGAAGGACTTAGGAGTACGGGTGGATGGAAAGCTGGACACAAGCTGACAATGTGCACTCACAGTCCAGAAGGCCAACCGCATCCTGGACTGTATCAAAAGAAGTGTGGCCAGCAGGTCGAGGGACATGATTCTGCCCCTCTGCTCTGCTCAGTCTCCAGGTGAGACCCCACCTGGAGTACTGCATCCAGCTCTGGAGCCCTCAGCACAGGAAAGACATGGACCTGTTGGAACGAGTCCAGCAGAGCACCACAAAAACGATCAGAGGGCTGGAGCACCTCTCCTATGAGGACAGGCTGAGAGAGTTGGGGTTGTTCAGCCTGGAGAAGAGAAGGCTCTGGGGAGACCTTATTGCAGCTGCTCAATACCTAAAGGGGGCTTATAAGAAAGATGCGGACAAACATTTCAGCAGGGCCTGTTACGGTACAAGAAGGAGTAATGACTTTAAACTAAAAGAGGGTAGATTTCGAATAGATATCAGGAAGAAATTTTTTACGATGAGGGTGGTGAAACACTGGAACAGTTTTCCCAGAGAGGTGGCAGGTGCCCCATCCCTGGAAACATTCCAGGTCAGGTTGGACAGGACTTTGAGCAACCTGATCTAGTTGAAGATGTCCCGGCTCATTGCAGGGGGGTTGGACTAGATGACCTTTTAAGGTCCCCTCCAACCGAAACTATTCTATGATTCTATGAAGTATGATATCTCATGCTTTTGAGACAGTACTGGAAAGTGAGGGTACATTTAGGGAAGAGAATGCCTTTTGCTTTCTTCATTTGGACGACAGCTGTGTCTGACTTTGTTTATCATAACACTTTTAATATACAGCAAAGTATTATGATGGTGAGTCTGAGATGGTTCTTCATACTCCACTGCTGTTTCACTGGGGGCTGGGTGAATACACCATGCTGATTCCTCTTTGTTGCCAGTTGCTAAGCTGTAGTAAATCTCTGCTAAAGAAAAGCAGGTGTTTGTCCCTGAAATTCAGAAAGCAAATGAGTTTGGTTCATGCCAGGTTTCACTCAGAGGGGCAGATTGGTGCTCAATCAGTGCATCTGTCAGCAGTTTAATGTTCTGGATTTTGGTGCAAATTTGCCTTGTGTCTGTTCTTTGAATCATGCAGCATGCATGTGAGTGTACCCCGGGAACCAAGGCTGAAGCCAGAACACTCCAGCAACAGTGGTGCAAGGTACCTCCAGAAGGGGGAAAACACATCTTTCCTATGTCCTTTAGCAGTTCACACTTTACAGAAGTGCACAATTCTGTTAGGAATGGCAAACCTTTACAGAAATATACTTTGCATTGCAATGTGCACCTTGGACAGGCAGCTGGTATCAACTTCATTGCCAGAATCAACGAGTTGTGAAATAGGTTCGATATGCTCTCCATGTTGTGCCATAGTCCAAACACCCACAGGTGACTTCAATGGTGGGGTAATTCAGTGTTGCCAGAAAAATGAAAAGGAACACAAAGTCCATGCTTTACTGTAGTCAAAACATCATCTTTTTGGTAACAACCACTTCGATTATGAAGCAATGATTACTTTCATTAATGTTGTTACATTACAGACAATGAAGTCTAACCCTTACATTTTGACTACTTTCATGTACCTACACAGCTCTGCTGGTTTTCATCTGATAAAGCACACTCCATTTTTGCAGGACAAGCTGTGTTTTATATCCTCTTGCAAGACGTTTTCTACCACACACCTCTACTTCTTCCCTTTTTTTTAAAAAAAAAAGCTCTCACACAATTGGAACCTGCTCTTTCTCCTGACCCCTGTCTATTGTGATATAAACTGTCTCCCTAACAGCTCTATGGCTGGACCTTGGACTGTGGAAGGCTACCTCTATCTCCTGATCATAACCTAACTGGGTTTGAGACATGTACAGAAACCAAGAGCTTGTGTTGAATGCCTTATTCAGGTAATCCATGTATTACTTATCAAAAAAATATATCATAGTAAATAAAGATGCGAAAAGGCTTGCATGTCTCCATCTAAGCCTTAATCCTTCCTTGCGTGTTTTCAATGTGTTCCCCTCAGTCCTGTCCCACATCTTTCCTACTAGAAGAAACAGATGCTCAGCAATTGGTGCCTGTCTCCTACCCTTTCTTCTCCAGGCAAAGGGTTTAACAGGTTTAAGTTTCTTTGATCCTGACCTTAGAAAGATCCATCTATAACCTATCTGGAGCCAGGTGGCAGACATTTCACTGTTAGTGGTCCCTGTTCTTAAAGACTTCTACATGTCCTCTTTGGAAGATGTTAGTATTTGTTGTGATTCTATTTAGTATTTGTTCTTCTTAACAGTCTCCTTTATTTCTGTATAATTGAACAAAAAATATCAAACAGATAAAATGAGGTACTTATGACAGTAATGAAAATAATAGAGATATCTCATCCTTTACAACAACCAAATAAATATGAAATGCTTCACACACTGCAACCTTAGAATCTGGATATTACACAAGTAAAAATAAATGCACACACCCATAAAACTAGTAAAACTGGCTGTTGCAGCTACACATAGTTCCTTGTGTTCATTAAAATTCTATCTTTATTGAGCTTATCTTGATTGGCATGCAGATCAAAGTGAAAACGTAATAAATAAAAGAATATACATAATGGAATCCATGGAAAGAAGCTATTCAGAAGATAATTCCAGTAGGTAAATTGCAATGCAGTATTAAAAACAACAGTGCAGAAGCATTTGAAACATAACACGTCATACACTGTTGAAGGGCCGGATCCTGAGGCCATTACTCACTTGCGTAGACACACTGACTTCAAAAGAATTACTCACCATGAGTAAAGATAGTTGGAATACGACTAAACAAGAGAGTATTAGCTGCTTCGGTGCAGCTGTGTAGCTGAACAACAGCTCTGTGTGAGCGTGATCCCATTGGAAATACCCAACTCCGTCCATAATGGCAGCTCCAACCCTGATCTGGGATGTGGTGAGCACCTGTGTAGGGCAAACGATCCCCGACTGAACGGAAAGTGGGAGCATAAATACGCATAAATATACGCATGAGCATATACGCATGAATATGTTTTCCTTCGATTGTGCCCACCTGTGCTGCTTATGAAAATAACTTTTTTACTTCTCTAGCTCTGGCTGGCCTTGCACAGCCCATACATGGAAACGTGAGCTGGATCAGCCTCTTCTCATCCATTATTAAGCAAATAGTTGTGCTTTGCTTAGCTGGGGACCAGATTTCCATAGCTAAATTATTATGGCTCTTTAAATGTATGGAGAAATAGCAGTTTGACTTTCAGATATCAAGGATGAATTTTTAGGGCACGCAACAAAGAACAAATTCTTTTTTCACCTTAAACTGCCAATTAGAGTACTTTGACAATATCATAGGACATGAACACAAGGCCTCTTAACGTCATTTTATTGAAATTTTTATTGGCACAATTACACAAGTGAGATAAGGGATGATTTACAAGGTTAGTCACAAAAGGTGAACAAAACAGAAACTAGATGACAGATTCTAGGCAACTGAAACTAGAAGACAGGGTCTGTATATCATGGGCTATTGAACAGAATGAGTTCAATCCAGAGTATGAGAGAAAGAATATGTAGGAAAAAAATGACAAAGGAGAAGCCTAAGAAAAAGATTTCATAAATAAATTTAGAAACCTAACTGGCACCAGTGACTGCTGTTCACTTCCACTGTTTGCACATTGGGAACCAGCAAAAAGATCTGAGTAAGCCAGATTTTACTTTTCTGGAAAACAAGATTGAGGGGAAAATTCTCCCACTTTGGTCTTTCATCCCTTTTATGTTCGAGCATTCGTATTACGTACGCAGTATAACCAAGAATTAGCCAGGCTGTCGTGCCATAAGGATGAGTTTCAACAGAGAAAAACATTTGTCTGTGGTTACAGACTGGCTCTCTGGGAAAAAAAACAAAACAAAAACTGGTTGCGGCAGTACGTACTGGAACTTCTAAAAGCAAAGCATGAGGCTAAGTTTACCTGTCTGCCTACCACTGCCTAGAGTGTTTTCCCAGGTCTCAGCTAGTTTATAACATATGGTTACCTGCAGTCATGTGAAAGTGTTTTCAACCAGCCTGGTGAATTATTGGCAGCCGCTACTGTTTTACATAAAAAAACATTTCACACTATTTTGAAGTAGTAGGAGGCATCATCCCCTTCCTCAAAACATTAATACATATTTTGAACCAAATCCACTACCTCTTTGACCCAATTGTGTGTTCATATGACTCAATCGATCCCAGCAGTATTACATCCATGTGTCGTTTTGGAATAAAACACTGTAGTGAATCAGTCCCCTTTGCTCCTTTCTTCTACATTTTTCCACTGCCACCATGAGACATTCAAGAAAATTTTCCACATCTGAGAGCTTTCTCAATAAACAGTGGAAGATATTGGCATCCATAAACCCACGACAAACATCTCCAAAATCACAATGTCTATAATACGGAAAAAATGCCACCCAGATTATTTCAATACATATTTTTTTCTTGTTATATTTTGTGAGCAAAACTAAATCCAATTCCAATAGCTGAGTGGAGCCTTCTCTTTAAATGAAAGCGTCTCCGCCAGCTCATTGAAGCTCCTAACTAACTGACAAGGAAGTTAGCTGCATTATGTGGGCTTCAGGCCATCCTCAGCACAATCAGTCTTCGTCAAGCTGAAACTTGCTGTGTTTAGGCAGGTTGGGATTTCTAAACAGGTTGTTCAGCCCTATTTTCTATGGTCGGTTGCCCAAGGATTTGTTTTCTTCCAAGAGCAACAACAAAGTATTTGGCTTACAAAAGTTTTGTAAGAGTCTATCATTTTGAGAGATTTTTCTAGCCTTAAAATGGGCAGTTCCCCTAGGAGAGACACCAGGTTTTCAATATGGAAGGGGATCCGCAGACTACGAAAGACTGGCAGGATGTTACCTCTGGCTTTTCTCCTGAAATTATGGCCTTTCAGCTATGCTGTGACACGGCAGCAGTTTGATGGGATCTGGAGGTCTAACTAAGCATACTTGTGGAAAGATTCCTCTCACGTGTTAACGCTGTTTTACTTGATCGCATTCATGAATAAGGGGCTTAGAGCCTAGAAAGGGCTTGACTCTCTCTACTTCAGCCTAAATAAAAATTAGTATCCTTTCATGTAGTGTGTATGTTTGCATGCTACTTGATGGTGTGGGACTTTGATACAAAAGTGTAATAAAATACTTTTCCAGCATGTCATATTCAAGTAAATATATATTTACATGAAAAGAAAAAAAAAGAAAAAAAGAAGACCCAAGACCTACAGAGGATGTAAACTAACAACTCCGTCAGCATCTCGTTCCAAAACAATGAATAATAACAGTCTATGCAAGGTATAGTTTCTTCCCATAAAGAAAAAAAACAAAACAAAACAAACATGCTTTCATATATCTTAAAGATGAAAAGAAGGGTTCATCTCAATGACCAATACAGATTGATAAAATATAGATCATGCAAGGCTTTCTTTTGCCATGTGTCCTGTATGTGCTAGAGACTGTTCTTAATGTAATACGTTGAGCACTGTATGAACAGAAGATACATAAATATGCAATTTATTCAACTTAGCAGTTATCTTCACTGATGGAGTCAGACCTGTGCCTGTAGACTCCTACGAAGTTCTTAGGTATTCAACAGCTATGCTGCCTGCTGTTGTGGTACTTCAACTTCAACTGTACTACTGTAGTACAGTGGTAGACTTATGTCTTCAGATCTACACAAGTCTGTGGTACTCTATACAACAAACATCATATCTGCTGGAAATGTCATGCCTGTCCTAATGTTTTCTTCTAGCTTCAAATTCCGTACAAGAGAGGAATTCGAAGGTGTTAAATGCCACATGGAGTGCCTAGAAAGAGTCAGTCCTTGCTGCAAAATGTTTATGACATTGCAAACATAGGAGAAAGAAAGTACCGTTATCCCTGTTTTATAAGTACAGGCACTGAGAGATGAAAGGACCTGGCTCTGTTATTCATGGAAAGATTATCATTGACTTCAGTGGGTGTAGTATCAACCCTATAGCGGTATGAAACTTGGCTCCTAATTACACTGGGCCCACGTAGGCTTAGTTTCAGCCACAGTTCATTTTTATCGTCAGGTTGTTAACCCGTAAACCAAAGGTATTTCAACTGCTGACAGAGTCTGACTTGCGGTTCTAGGCTCCCAGGATGCTTGACTAAGAGAAACCCATGTCCAGTCACGTTTCGTTTGTGCTCGAAGTGTTTGGCTTCCATCAATGGCTTGGGATGGCCTGTTCTCTGCAGATTAAGAGGAAATAATATATGACGCATGGGCTTGTCTCACTCACTTCAAAGTGTGAGCAACAGTGACTCACCCACCTCCGCAGACATCTTTAAACCCTGTGCTGAGTTTCCTATTTTTCTTCTTGTGTCATAGATAGCATTGCTGGCTTTTGTTTTCTCCAGCCTACATTCACC
>KZ506293.1:105107-190588 GCA_002844005.1 Limosa lapponica baueri | reverse complement strand
AGGTTATTAAGCATTGGAATGGGCTGCCCAGGGAAGTGGTTGAGGCACCATCCCTGGAGATATTTAAGACAGGTTGACATAGTGCTTAGTGACATAGTTTAGTGATTTTTTTTTTATCAGAGTTAGGTTGATGGTTGGACTAGATGATCTTAAAGGTCCCTTCCAACCTAGACAATTCTATGATTCTGTGATTCAAATCTTCACAATCGCTAGAAGGTTATATTATATAGTATCTATGGCTTCTGCTTTTTCTCTTTTTCATGGATGTACTTTTTTTTCTTACTCACTAAGGAAACACTGAAGTGGATTCTTGGTGGTGAGTGTGAGGTCTTTAGATCTCAAAGCAGGAGGGGTTAGGCAGAGGGTGCCCTGTCCAGTCAAGCTCTGTCTCTGAAGTGATGGAGACAGGAGAAGATGGCAATAGCACAGGAGGGTCATGTCTGTGTGGGTAAAGGAAGGATTTGCAGGAGCCAGGAAGCTTGGAATGAGGGAGTTCAGGTGAGAGATAAAGGGTGAGAGGTCAAGTTGGATGGACAGGAAAAACTGGGGCTTTGAGTTTCTGGGAATTTGGGGATCAGTCTGGAAGGATGAGAAAGGATATGTGGGAAATTCAAGTGGGAGGGATTTTTCTGTGGAAGAATAGAGGGAGGGTTAGGAGAAGTCAGGACATAGTCGACACTTAAAAGAGCAAAGTGTAAGATCTGAGAATTGTGCCAGGGGAGGAAATTTCCCCTCAGGAAAAGGACATCAGATGCATTGGGAGCTGGTAGAGGCCTCTGAGGAAATACGGTGACTAGGCGCCAAATGCTTTGGAGGAAAAGAGCCTCTGAGATCAGACTGAGTGGAACTAGGGGAATGGAGGCAGTTTCTCATCTTCCCCTCCTTATTGCTTCCATCTCCAGGTCCTCAAAATTCCTGCATGGGAACAGCAATGCATACAAAGGACAACAACCTCTTCCTCCATCCTGCATCAGTCTTTGATTTTGAAAGGACAGAGCTGTTCAAAGGCAGTGACCAGGTGGGTAACCTTTTATGTCTCTGGATAACTCGTTCCAGTACAAAAACTAGAGCAGTTGTGGCATCTCCATCCCCTGAGGACTCCAACACTCTACTGGAAAAGGCCGTGGCTGAGATGATTCAGTATTTGCAATAGTTTCACTTTGAGCTGGGAGTTGCTGTAGATGACCTCCAGAGCTCCCTTCCCACGGGGTTTCCCATGGTCCCTGGTTCTAGGAGTCTAGACAGCTTTTAGTCCTAGAGGCATCCTTACCCTCGACACCTTACACTATGCCAGCCTTGTTCCATTTCCCTTTATTTTTGCTCAAGATGACAGATATGTGTATCTGCATTATCCCATAATGTCAATGTTCCCATAGGCTTGCAATAACGCATTCTGAGTTCACATTTGTGTAATAGGAAACGATATAATTCAGAGAATACAAAGAAGACTACCCAAGGGATTTATATGCCTCTTGCTGAATTCATCTTGCAGTTCAGGTGTCCTCCTACTCTCCTTATTTTGTCCCTGAAAATCATCACTTCTGTTTGACCTGCCTGTAGGCCAAAGGGCAAGTTGGCTTGGCTTCTTTCTGGATCTTGTTAAAGGCCATTTCTGAAGTCATAAATGCATTTTGCTGAAGAATAAACGCACACCTTTTCCTGTGTGGATTGGTAATACAGGTCTTTTGCAGTGCTCACAGCTGAAGCTGGTGGGATGATTCGGACCACATGTACTTTCCTTTCTGATGACATAGAAGCTGTTGCAGAATCAGAAAGATTTTTCTTATGTTTCCTACCAAAAAAACCACCTCTCCAAACCAAGTGACAAAATAGGAATAATTACACTATTTTTTTAGATTAGTTTTGGAAACTAGGAGGTATGAGGTAGTGCCTGAGCCTGCACTTGATCCCTCCAGCTTCAGCTGTACCACTGAGGCACCAGCATTACAGCCCAGCCATGGCAGCTGCCTCCACTCTTGTGGAGCCATCAAGTCTCCCGGCCACCCTGAGAAAGTGCCCATCTTCCTCTTGTGACATTAGAGGGAGTCTGAGGTGACTAACCCCCTAATTTACATGCCTCACATAGGTGATTAACGTTAGGTAGGATGAATTGTGGCTGCAGTGTATCATTGAAACATCTTACCTTATTTTCTAGATCAAAGTATCTCGTGTTTTTGTTCTGATGAAACAGTTTGGTACTTAACAAGAGGAGCACGTAAACATTTGACATACTAATTAGAGAAGCCAGCTGTTTACTGTATCTTTCCATTATCCTGCAATCCTGTTTCAACTAATACGCAATGGCATGTGTTTTATTATGGACTTCCACAATCAAGCCATAAAATTAAGTAAATATCTGTAACTGTAGCTATATAAATGATATTAATTACAATGAGAAATTTTGAGTTGGATTGACATCAGAATCCCCCTCCGAGTTAACTTCTAAAATAACAATGTAAAAATTTTTATTCTGTGGCAATTTTAAAAATGTTTGGTTTAGTTGTGACTCAGCACCAAAACAAAGTTTGAAATTATATTTAACACGAAATGTGTTCACAGTTTTAACCAGCCTTTCTGTCCCAGCAACAAGAGAGGTGTTCAGCTATCAATTCTCATCTTTAAGACTGAGTGGAGGTTTGGAAAGTAATGAGAAATTCCAGTGGTCTTTGTTGGTAGCGGGTCAGTGGACTGCATTACTACTAAACTGCTGGATACTACCCAAATCATTTGGCTTTAAGATGCAAAAGTAAGCTAAGTGTTTAAGGATATGAGGAATACTTTTCAGAAAAGTTCTAGGCCAACATGTTCTAAGTGGATAATAAGTATGGCTGTTTGCCAAAGCATTTTCTAACAATAGTAAGAAAGTCACCAAAAACTTATTCAACCTTAAACAAAAAGAAAAATCAAAAAGAAAATCTTACAGTGGTTTGAATAGAATATGAAATGAAGAACACACACACAAAAAATCCGTTTATGATATTGTTTGACTATGCAGCGTACAACTGAAAATGTTATAATTATTTGCAGAGTATCTACTATTAAACTAAACAAAAGCATGCTGTGACTTGATTGACCTGTGCATCAGTGCATGCCTATCTATTTGAGTTATTTCACAGTTTGGGAACATTCTCACATAATCCTATATGTATGCTTACTGTATTTGTTTTTTGAGTTAACTTGCCCTTCTATCGAACAGTACACATAATCTTCAATGTTCAGCTGGGAAAACAATTTATAAACAGTGATTCTCAGTAAAGAAGCAGCTCTGCTGCTGCTCGTTGGCAAGGGGCTGGTACTGATATCACTGAACTTCTTGTAAAAGTCCACTTTATCTGAGCAGCAAGAAATCTTTCATGTCACATTAAGAGGCAATGTTGTGGTTCTATTACAGATAACAGATTCGAGTCAGCAGTGGACTGTGCTCAGGACTATGTCATTGAGGTGGTTTGTAAGTTGAGAAACAGTGCAGCCGCATGCAGAGGAGGTGGCTTGGCATTTGGCAGGAATCTCCATCCTGCAACTGTGAAATCCACAATCACAGTCCATCATGCAGAATAATGGCTTCCTCCTTCCTGTTCACTCCACAGTCTAAGCATGATTTTCCATCTTGAATGCATCCAGTCTTTCACATACGTTTTATTTCATTGTACAAATTCAGAGACACATTACGGTATCATTAGAAAGCAAATATTTTTTAGCCTTCATTAACAGAAATACTCCCTGTATTAGCATATAGTACTTGAAAGTAACCATCTATTTTACATATTATGGTATACGTTGTGGTGTGACAACAGATGACGATTGCTGATTTTTCAACAGTGGTCACTACTGGGGTGAATAAGTACAAGGCTATGAGATAATCCTTACTCCTACTCACTTGTCAGTGGTAGAAAAGGGACGGAAATAGGGAAAAAAACCCCAGAATTCCATTTCAGGATTTATCAGTAAGTATTCAAGGTATTCCAAAGTCTGCAGCCCTGGCAAAATAGCAATTTTTAGCACCTATAGAAAAAAAAATCACCTGAATATCTAAAAGTGCCTTAAACATTATATGCTTTTGGTAGTAAATATATTGGTATAATCTATTTTCTTTTCTTACCTCTAATAAGAATAAGTAACATTTATTATTGTCTTGCAGGAACTGCCTTAAAAAGAAACCCTTGATATACTCCAGATTCTTGGCCAAATGAAAGCTTAAAAGATGAATGTATTTATCAGCAGTCTCCAGGGAGCTAATTTTATGCTGAGTTAGAATGCAATGACTGGAAGTAAATAATTTTCCAGCACTAAGATACTTTCTTTTCCTTTTCAGTGCTAAGAAAAATTTTTTTTTCTTGATGTTTTTGGGATTGAAAGCAGGATTCCTCCAAGCTGTTTGCAAATTAGGGTCTGAAGGAGAATTAGGAAACAAGTGTGTTTACTGAGTAAGATTAAGTCAGTGCATGAGCAGGGGAACAGGAAGGATCATAAACCAGAGAGACCAGTTCAAACCAATTTTCACAGAACTCCTCCCTTTAGTAACATTACTGTAAGTTACAAATATTACATCATCAGAACAAACAATTATTTGCTAATCCATGATTCAGAAGGCCAACCATTGTTAAATAGCATCCTTTGGAATCTGGTTAACCCTTTGTGCTCCATTTGCTACATCACCAAATGTAAAGGCTCAAAGAAGTTACAAATGAGGTGTACTGAGAGGACAGTGACTATGAAATTGGTAAAATACATATACACTCCTTTATACAGAGAACTGGGAAAAGGTGGCAGGAAACCAAACCTGGTGTGAGAAGCCGTTAGTACAGTCATAGAACAAGTGCAGTGCAAAAATCTTGCCATAACCCTGTTTAGTTAATGCATTACATCACTGACAATTCATTTTCTGAAAACTGTGCGGAACTTCTCATGAAGAATGTTAATTATGATAACTTCTTTGATGTACATCTATAATTTGGGAAATGGACACAGGCAACCGCAGTCATATCATATAAAGACACAGCTGCATCAGCCCAAACCTTGAATTTTTTTCTAGCCCAATGAATACTCCTCTTAGAGGATAAAAATACCTCTGGAGATTAATGGAGGTATACAGTGTACAAAGGTGTCCCAAGAACCGCAAGCAGAACATACTACCAAAACCAGAAGATAGGAGAAGGAGCTGAAGGACAGGTCTTTATTACTGTTTTAGTTTGAGTTGGGAGTGCTACTTTGAGGGGAGTCATAGAATGATTTGGGTTGGAAGAGACCTTAAAAGGCCATCTAGTCAAATCCCCCCCTGCGATGAGCCAGGGCTTCTTCAACTAGATCAAAGTCCTGTCCAACATGATCTTGATTCTTTCCAGGGATGGGGCATCTACCACCTCTCTGGGAAACCTGTTTCAGTGTTTCACAACCCTCGTCATAAAAAGTTTCTTCCTTCTCTCTGGTGTAAAAAAACCCACTCTTTTAGTTATAAGCCATTATCCCTTGTCCTACTGCAACAGCCCCTGCTGAAATGTTTGTCCGCATCTTTCTTATAAGCCCCCTTTAGGTGTTGAGCGGCTGCAAAAAGTTCCCCGGAGCCTTCTCTTCTCCAGGCTGAACAGCCCAAACTCTCTCAGCCTGTCCTCATAGGAGAGATGTTTCATCCCTCTGATCGTTTTTGTGGCGCTCCGCTGGACTCATTCCAATAGGTCTATGTCTTTCCTGTGCTGAGGACTCCAGAGCAGGATACAGCACTCCAGTGGGAGTGTCACCGGAGCAGAGTAGAGGGTTAGAATCACCTCCCTCGACCTGCTGGCCAGTGAAGCTTTGGTTTGCATCATGGAGCCTCTCAAAGCATGCAAGCTGGATTCCTTTTGGATGACACTAACTAGAAAATATGCTCCAGACGACTACTTAACACTCTTGAATTGCTAATGGAATTTCAGTCAACAGGGCCAAACTAGAACTAGTCTGACGTCAAACCCCTGAAATGCGTGCAGTGCACACATCATTCCTCAACACCTACTCTCATTGCTCTGTATTAGCTAATGCAGATGCAGCCTTACATACCTCAGGTTTTGAGAGGCTCACTGAGACAAGTCAATAAATGGTCCAGAACCACCTCATAGCAATTTGCAACTATTCTATTTGTCTGCGATACAAGTGGGACAGTGCCCTTTAAAATTTTGTCTGCTGTCTTAGAAAGATGTGTTGTTCTCAGTGCCCTGAGAGGCTTTAGGAACGTGAATTTATTTTGGTCACTTGTGGGTGAGTATTCTCCTATGCACTGTTGAGTGTAATACGGCTACAGATGATGATGATTGTGGCTTTCTCCATAGCATTTAATTTCCTTTTTTTTTTAAGGTCTTCATTTACTTTGCTCTTGCTGGTATTTAAAATTAAAAATGCAGGAAGAGTACTGAAGTACTGAAAGTACTGAATATTGAAGTATTGAAGTATTGAGTACTGAAAAACCTGTTTCCTTTCAGAGGAAGTTCCTACAGACACTTGAACATTAGTTAATTTCCTTGGGAAAAAGTTAGCACTCTGTGTGCAGATGATCCTTTTGACTTTGTTTTTTATTAGCTGTTTTATTATACCAGACAGTAATGGTTTACATTCATGTAAATGACTGTACAAAATATATAAATTACTTTCACTTTCTGTCTACAAATGATAGGGGATCCTTCAGTCTGTGTAAGGATTTTAAGTATAGTTGGAAAGGAAAAAGCATCTCACGAGAAGGACATCTGGATTCAAAATAGTCCTAAATAAGTCAGGATAGGTTAGTCAGGGAAGTCCCCACAAGCCCCAAAACAGATGAATGTCTGTTCCCCTCAAGTCTGAGTGTGCAGGATTCAGCTCAGCCTAATTTATGGTCTCTGCAATGTCGTTATCTGCACCTCAATTAGGTGTTAACCTCCTATTAAAGTTAAGGGAGAGTTTGAAGGTTGTCTAAGCACAGTCTTCTTGTGCCATTTGAGATGCCATCAAGAATATGAAATCTCCGCATGAAGCCTGCAGATAAGATACAAGACCTAGGGGTGACCCATGCTCTTCTGGAGCAGCCTAAGGGTGACAGCACGCAGCACCTAACACATCAGTAAGACCTCTATGTTTAGGAAACTGGATTGGATCTGAGCTTTCCCTTGTCTCTGATGGGAACTTGGACAAGCTCAGATGTTTAATTTAAGCTATGCAACACCTGTGTTGCATAGCTTAAATTCAGGCAGACTGGATTCTCCCCCATCTCTCATAATGGATGTAATGGAAGTGGTAAACAACTGCTGGCAGTGTGAAGAATAGCCCTATTCACAGGGAAGAAAGGACAGAGGTAGGTTGTGGTACTATTAATGAATAGGAACGGCATATTTACATGTGCTGGAAATAGAACTGTGCAAATAATGGATTTTGGGGTTTGGTGGTTGAACTGAAGGTTATACAATAAATTCCTTTCAGTTAACCCGAAATAGATCTTTTTCTGCATGTGTTTGTTAACTAATACAAGGAACATATGTCTCATCTGGTTTGTTAATGACCAGGAACTAGGTTTATACGTAGCCTGTAGCCATAGGTTAAGCATGGTAGCTATATTCCTGTAGCTGTGGATTAAAAAGCTTAGAAAGGACGCTGGGCAGGAACCACCAGATCATGAGCTGAAAATTACCATGCAGTGATATGACAGGAAATAATAAACAATCTTATTTCACAGCATGACTGGAAAGCTTATCTGCTATATTACATATTTTATGGGTTCTACTCTGCAACTTTTACTTTGGATTGCGTTCACTTGAAGTGCTACAATACTTATTCACCTATGTGAGTGAGCAAAAGCGATTCATCATGCAAAAAGATTGTGAAATGGGGCAGTATCTTTTATGTATCTATGTGCTCAGTCGTCTCCAAAATAATCATCCAAAACCCATCATTTGAAGCGCATATGAGGCAGATTCTTATGCTCTGACATCAGATTTAGACCTGAAAGTTTGTCTGGTTTAATTATATTGTTAATGTGGTAAAAGATGTCAGTCTAAACACGCTATCACAGTCTTGGAAGTACTGAAACTGCTGCAGGTTATGCCTGTTCAGGATCTACAATAAGTGATAATAGCATTAAAACTTACATGCCAGCATAACTGTATGTACACCCGAGCACATAACTGTGCTCATAAAGCTGCTGGGATTTACCTACTCTGGGTCAAATGCGAATGCTCACGTAAATAAAATGAACGTACTTTGAGTCCCGATCAACACAAAAAATCTGTATGGGAAAAAAAAAAAAAGTAGAAATACCTGTGATATTAAGTTCATACCCATGAGCAGTCTAAAGCTACAAATGTTTAGGAATATATAAGTTGAATTTTTCAAAGAAGATACATGTTGATACTTCATATTATCACACGGAAAGCTGTGCAGTTGGCAGCAAAAGTTGCTTTTGCTTAAAAAAAAAAGTTATATTAATATTTACTTGATTGCCTGATAAAAGTAATACTACAAAAGAATATTGCAAAAGCTTGGAGGCTTGGCATGCTTTTCGATGTGGGTGGAAAAATGTTGTGCTGAAGCCAAGCTGGAATGAATCATGAAACTATAGCATAAAAAATATACTAGAAGATCTATATTTTTTTAAAAAGATGACAGCTAGAATAACAAAGCTGTGGGCCTTCAAGTATATGCAGCATAAAGATATTGCTGGAATAATATTAGATAGTATATTATGCAGGACAGGTTTTGATTGCAAGGACAGCAGTAGGATTTTGGCCTTCATTCACAATTTTAGCCTCCCAGCTGAGGTGTTCAAGTTAGGAGTCCCATCACCCAAGACGTTCTCCAGGGGAACTCAATAGAGACAGGATTTGCACTGCCCTGTAAGTTCTAAGGGACATATTATGGGGCATATTAAGGGATATAACTTTATTTCTCTCTTATTCACTAATATTCACTTATTCTCTCTTATTCACTAATAAGTGTCAAAATAATGCCTCACAGGTTAATCCAGCAGAGTTTGGCAGGTTGTCAGGTTTCTTTAGCCGTTGTGCTTCTCATGTCTCAACACTTACGGGACAACTTCTGGGAAAGGCACACAAAATTTGATTGCTATGCTGACACCCCATCTGTCTTCCTATCAACCTAATGCTGTAATTACCAGGTTGAAATAAAGACGCATGTAATGCCAGGTAAAAATAAGAGTGTGCTAATCTGATGCGCAAGCATCTGTGTATGTGTATGAAACAAGGCTGTCAAAAAGAAACCATCAAAAGGGGACCGTCCCCTCACCTGGAGGCCAAGTGACGCTGGCTGGCTTGCATCAACGGTGCCTAGCACAAGTCCTTTTTACAGCAGGCTCATCCCAGAGACTGCATGGAGGGACAACCCTAAAGACAGGGCCAAGGAGTGAGCTAAGATTCAAGCAGTGTGACCATCAAGGATCTGGTGAATAAGTTCCCTAGCAGATTGTCTGTGTAAATGTACCCATTGTGACTTATCACAGGTAAACAGGCATTGTCAATAATCCTATTCTAGTTATTAAAAGGTATGTTATGTAAATGTACCATATGTACTTACCCTATTGACTGTTCTAGTCCTGTGTTTCTACTTTTTATTACAATCATTAAAACATATTCACCAGCTGACAAACATGGAACTATATTTGAAGCATTTACTTATGTGCAAAATTTTATGATATTTTGAGAATTCGAGCCAAAGCACTTGTTTAGATGAACCAGCTTAAAAAAAGAGGAAACAGAAATACCAGATGCATGGAGAATTAACTTCACTGGTGTACTTTAGAGCCCCAATTTTGGCTTCTTTTAACAAAAATTAGGTGAAGGACTACTGAAACATCTTCAAGGAATTTGCTTTTAACATTCCTCTGAGAACTGAGTAGTTGGGAACAAAAAAAAAACCAACGTATACTCTTTTTGAAAGGAGACAAAAAAATAACAAAGAGCAGACAGATCAAAAGCCAAGTAGGAGTATGTTCAGATGCACATGTGAACGGGAGGAGTGCAATGTGCTTTTGCTCTTGTAGCTGCTACTTGCAGCTACTTCTGCCTGCCTCATGCATATGCGTAAGATGCCGGGGCTCTTATCACTCACCCCATCTGGATTTGAGGCCACTCCCTGGGCAGGCTCATTTGTCAGGAGCTTTGGCTGGGCATCACGAGCTGCATTTGGCCTCCAGGCCTTCACTTGAGGAATCTTGCTCCAAGGTCCAAATTCTGCCACTCTTGCTGTCATCGAACAGTCCCTTATTTCCCAATCCATTCCCTATCTCTCAGGTCGCAATTTAGCCCTCAATTAGTAACACAGATAAGGTATTATTTACATTACACTGTGATTTTTATTGACATCAGAGAAATTCACTCTGGGTGGTGTCTCCATGTGCTACCTCTAATGGCTGAATGAATGAGTAGTTGAAAAGGGTGGGGGAAACTGAAGAACAAACTCTTGACCTCCATCCTTGCGTCCATAACTGATGTACAGCAAGCCCTGATCAGCTCTGATGCATCTGTGTCTGTGTGTCCACTTAAATATTTTAATTTATTTTTCCATTGGTTATTTATGATTGGCTTTACAATTCCATAAACATGAGTTCACTCTAAAACATATGACTGGATTAGGGTGCTGGTGGTATTCACTATAAATGCAAGTTTTAAGCTTTGTAGAGCTTATACATACCTTCAGTATAATAAATAATAGAGCCTTTTCTCTCATTTTTTTTTCATTTCACATAAAGCTAGGAAAAACATGTTTCCTACCCAAAGTTTTTATAAGAAAAGGAAACACATTTTAAGAATATATATTCAAATAACATTAAAAATAAAATGTATAAGGAATACGAAGGCTAGAGAAAATTATTAAACATAGTATTTCTACCAAACAACCTCTTTTGTCAGCTGTATTCAATCAGTACAAGATTGGGGAATGAAGACAAGAAACTGTATGGATAAATAGAGCATACTATCTGTAGTTAGCCAAACATTAAATATAACTGTACCTCCAGTCTAGTACTGTAATCAACTGCTTCTATCATCATTGACTGTGAGCACCATTTCTTCCACAGAAGCAATGTCTCCATGTTCCCTCAGGAAATTCTCACAGGACTTTCTGATCATTTTAATTCCACTGGTTAGAAATTTTCATACTGTTCTGTTTCAAAAATTTTAATTTGCTCTCCTGTGTTTGTAGCATATTTGGCAGTAGATGAAGTTTTACATGGTCATTAAAAAGCAATCTTTCCCAAAAGCCCACATGCAATTTCTCTCAGAGCTTGGAATTCCCTATCCTACTCAAAGATAAAACGTGAGCTTCAACTTTTCACATTTCTCCCAGAAAATCAGCAGAAAATCTCCCAGGTTCAGCAAGTAAATGAACAGTGAGTGTAATAGTTTGTATTTGCCTATGCCTGAATGAGCTACCTCAAATATTACCATTGGTTGTTCTCATGGGAGGAGCCTAGAGTTAGAATCCAGAGCTTTGCTAGAAGGTGGCTTGGATATACCTCTTCCCTTTGAAGATTTTCCATTTCTTAAGGGCCAGTTTGAAGTTCTGTAGGTTATCAGGGTGGTACCTAGGGTGCAAGAAGCTGTTAAAAGAGCTCAGAGAAGATGTAATAAAAGGAACCTTCCTAAATCATTTGTTTATGTAGTGGTATGACTATGAAATAAACACCTTACTTCCACATCCACCTTTGTCAGTGGCCTCAGGGGACAAAAGAGAATAAGAAACGCAAGGCCAAGAAAGACAAATATCCCCACAGCTCTGTCTTTGATACCACCCAGGAGCAGTTGCTTAGAATAAGTTTCTATAAATGAGTAAGGTATCTATTCTTAACATTTTTTTTTTATTTTTATGATCAGAAGGGTTTGGAGTTGTAGCCAAATGATTGTATTTAACAGTGATGTTAGACACTTAACTGTGGCTGTACTCAGCAGATGAACTCTTCTGCCACGGCTGTCTAGTTCCACTTCAAACCCATTAACGCTTTTATCCCTCTGTACATTCATGGAATATATAGTCAGGCAGTGTATGAAAAAGTTCTACAACCCTTCTACTAGTAGCTTAATTTGGTGGCCTCTATTCTGTAAATTTTTTTAGGAATAGTACTTCCCTAACTCACAGTTATGGAGGTCTGTATAATTTCTATTCTTCACTAACTGTTCTTCAGTGGGAAGAATCCTTCATTCTGTGGTAACCGTAAGGGGTAAGGAACAAAAGAAGAATATATAATAAATACAGATGTAGGAACTGGAAGTATGATGAGTGCTCTAAATATTGTGCATATTACTACTATTAGTCATCCATTTAAAGAAAAAATTGCTAATTCTTTAGTCCCAAATCGATAAATTATGTGCTTTGGTCCTATTTTTTTTTTTCATAGGAGAACCAGATTCAGAGAGGGCTATGCAAGGTTTCTGTGTTGTGGTCCTGTCCACCTAAACCCAAACACTGGACTTTAATCCAAAGCAAGGGATTACTTTTCTTATAGAGTCAATGGCTCTGGTTAGTCATGTCTCCATGCTTTTTTTAATGTTTCAGGTATTGTTTGTCACTTTGGTGGCTGCTGCATATGCAATTGCTAGATGCCTAATTTCTGCACACATCCTGTAAGAAACATAGAACTTTATAGCTTCTGCTCCAAGAACCAGAAACACTAAATTATGACTTCAGTTCACTTGGGTATCAGGTTTTTTTTTCTAAGATTTTTTTCATGTCATTTTATTTAAAAAGAAGTATTAGTACACCAGTATGAAGTCTGTGCCATTAAGTACATTAGAATTGAATCCACTGTAAAGTTAAATTCACATATCTAACTGCATTTACATTCCTGGGATACTACTTTTTTTTTTCCAGTGACAGAACTACATAATATACTGTTTTTCAAAAGTAGGCATTAGAATATGTTACCTTATAAACATTCTGACAACCTTGGTGTTAACAGAGAAGATCTCCACTGAGATCTCCATGAGATACGTTCTAATTCTGATGGGCTTCCCCAAAAAAGTGAGCTTGACCTTCCATTGTCATTATTGACCTTTAAAACTACATTTGCACTCTGATTGCCTGTACACCTCACTGAAAATTATGAGACATGGAGCAGGAACAACTTTCCCTTGAGTCTCGCCTATGACTCCATGATTGCTAGATAGAAGCCCCTGGCAGAATTGTCTTCTCTGAGCAGTAGGAAACCATTTTTTTTAGTAAATATTTAGTTATGTGTTTGTTTAGTTAGAGATAGTGTTAGCAAGTAGCAGTCTGTTCATTGCTTCAAAAACAGTAAAAGCAATTTTTGTAATGTTAGGTCAGGGGAATGTTTTTTCCAGTTTTGAGGATTATTCTCTAACTAAGCAAAGTATTCTGATTTCAAGAACTGCCTTTCTTGCTCCTCAGTGCTGCTAAAACAACGGTCCACAGAAGAACTTTTTGGCCTTCAGGAGAGGCATGTTCCAGAAGAATGTTCCATCTCCCATTCCTTCCCTGAAAGATCATAGGAAGCTGAAGAATATTGCTGCACCTTTCAGTTTAGAAGTGCTGGAGTCCATGTTTGTGACAGACCCAGTCCTTTTTAGGAGTCTTGATGTGAGCTTTGGCTCAGATCAGACTCCCGTGTGCCTTCTATTAAGAAGGTTTCAGGGCACCAGGAAAGCAGCCAAGTCCTCCTTCACACAATGTCCTGATCGTGGTTGGAAAAAGCATTTTTCCTCAAGGGACTGAAAGGGTGGATTGCATTCCTTGGCCTCTGGAAGGGAGAGGCCTCACATAATTCTCAAAAGGTAGCTCATGGCTCATACTTGGAAGGACAGCTGTAGGCAAAAATAGTCACAGCACAGTGTCAGCCTTCCCCTAGAACGAGTTTTTTGGTAGAGGAGCATTGACAACACATCGCTTCAGACTGCTAACAGGAGAGTTTGACCCACAGGCAGACTTTCACACTTGCATCCTCTGCAGTAGTGGGTCATGTAGCTATACTTGCTGAGCTGCATTTGCCTCTTCTATCATACGCAGCCTGTGGTATGCAGCTGCAGTAACGAGCCTTTTCTAAGTGCTGAAAGGAGCACCCGATTCAGCAGGATGAGGTTATCTCCTCTGTGAAAGAAACATTTATCATCTTGTAAACATGACAGTGAAATATTCCCAGTTCACTCAACTATTTCCTGCTTTTGATGGCAATACTTGTAGACCCCGGAAAAGGATGAAGTGCTGCTGTGGTCCTTTCCTACTAAGCCACCTGCAATAAAAATTTCAGAGCTAGGCTACCAACACTGAGGTGATCATGAAGTTTAGAAGGGGAACTCTCTCATGGTGAGCAGCAACTCCAGTAAAGAAGGGAACGGCAAGGAGCATCTGCAGAATGATGACCCTGTTAGTATGCCTCCACTATTAAATACCTTTCCTTCCATTTTTTTCCCCAGGTTGGTCAAATCATATATTTGTTAATTCACTTTCAGTATCTCTTCTGGTCTGAGCCAACTGATTTCCTCTGAGATGATAACCAGTTCTGGGGATAGTTCAGTGATGTCAATATGGAGTCATCTCCACTAAATTTGTTTCTTTCTGTTCTCTGCAGTTTTCCAAAACTATGGCCCAAGCATCCCTAAGTGAATATGTGCCATATTGCAAGACACATAACATGTACCCTCAGAAAGCACTGTTCCACTGGCTGTAATACAGCCCTCATATCAGATATGTTGAACTGCAAAAATGCACACAAAAATGATTAATATCTGTGCTGGTTTTTTGCTGGGATAGAGTTAATTTTCTTCATAGTAGTTACTATGGGGCTATGTTTTGGATTTGTGCTGAAAACAGTGTTGATGACACAGGGATTTTTGTAGTTACTTCTGAGCAGTACTTAAACAGCATCAAGAACTTTCCTGCTTCTGACCCCACACCACCAGTGAGTAGCCTGGGGGTGCACAAGAAGTTGGGAGGGGACACTGATGGGACAGTTAACCCCAGCTGACCGAAGAGATGTTCCATACCATATTATGTCATGCTCCACAATAAAAAAGCAGGGGAATAAAAAGGAAGGGGGATGTTTGGAGTGATGGTGCTTGACTTTCCAAGCAACAGTTATGTGTGATGGAGGCCTGCTTTCCTGAAGATGGCTGAACACCTGCCTGCCAATGGGAAGCAGTGAATGAATTCCGTGTTTTGCTTTGGTTGTGTGCGTGACTTTTGCTTTACCTATTAAACTGTCTTTATCTCAGTCCACAAGTTTTCTCACTTTTATCCTTTTGATTCTCTCCCTCATCCCAGCACAAGGGAGTGAGTGAGCAGCTGTGTGGTCCTTAGTTGCCAGCTGGAGTTAAACCATGACAGTATGCCTTAGACCTCCAAGGGAGCTGTGGTGTTCCCACTTGATGCAAAGGAGGTCCAAGCCAACATGGCCATGAGGCACCTTGCAGTACTTGGCCTGGTGGGCCACAGATCTCTCTTTTGAGAGAATGCCTTTGACAGATGTGTCCTGTGGTCTCCCTCAAAAGAAATTCAAATTCCTGAAACCCTCATCTTGGCAACACAAGTAGCAAATATCTCAGGACAGTTTTTCATGTGGACATACTAAGAAATTCCTAGAGATGACAGAGACAGAGCCCTGTCTCACATACCTTTGGATATCCTCACATACTACATTAGTTCACCTGGCTAAGCTGGTTAACAAATGACTGCTGAAGCTGGTGAGAAACATGTGTTGGATGCTGACAAATGTAATAATGACCTCTAAAACAGATACTGTTAAGAAACTATTATGAAACTCATGCATTTTTATCTTTTCCTTTGCCCATGAAATAAGGAAATGCTGGCACGGTAAGGTCACTGAATTCCATAAGGACAGAGTCATGTTTATGTCTCATGTTAGACCTTTTGCATACCGTGGTCTCATCCTTATTTTTGCACTAGATTACTTATTTGATTATTCTTTTTTCAAAACCTGACTCTGACACAATGAAGCCAGATTCCATATTCTGGATATACACAGAGCTCTTTTTAAAATCAGGATAGGACCGAAGTTTTCAGTTTCCCCAATGTTGTTTGCCAGTTTCACAGATAGGACAGAAAGTCAGACAGTTAGCCAGAGGCTATTTAAGTGGGTGTCTAATTGCATTAAGTTTATTATGAGCTAGCCAGATTACATCTACCAATTCAGGCTAGAGATCATGCCACCACCAGAGTGCCGGCAGCCTCTGTGGCTTCCCTGAGAAGTGTGCCTATCTCTGAAATCTGTAGGAGACTGGGGATCAGGCCATAGATTTACACAACATTATTCTTGGGTTGAAAAACTGAAATCTGAAGCTTGCATTCACAGAGCTGTCCCATAGTCATTATTTAAGGTAGTCTCCAAGTACTCTCACCTCCTACACATCAGGTCATTGCTTGTGAGTCATGGCAGCAGAAAGCATAAGGATGTCAAGAAAGGATGTCAGCTATGGAAATTTCCATTACTAGGGTTTCCCTTTGGCAGAATAAAATGGTTGCAATAACTGTGAGGATTCTCTGAGATGTTGTCCAACCAGCTCTCCTCACTGCTGTGGAGTTTCATAACACCTGAATTCTCTAATGCCAAAAAAATAATAATTCAGTCTTGGTGCAATGGGTGGATGAGCTTTAGGGTGCAGGTGCAGGCTCAGTGGATGGCACTGGCCAAAATAATCCAATCATAAGTATGTGAAATTCAGGCGTGCCAAGAGTGAAGTGAAAATGGACAATGCATCTGAAACAGCCGTGGTTACTGCAGGGTAAGTAATGACTTTGGTTTGCCAAGGGGAAATCCTACTCACTGAAATTTTCCGTAGTCTTCATCATTTCTTAACTTTGTGATTGCTGCGCCAGCTCTAATGAATAATAATTGCATGGTGAACCTTTGATTTTATTATCTGTTGTTCGCCATAAGAATTTGACAGAATTTGAGGTGTTGACAATGACATACAATAAAATCAACTGACTTGACCAGTCTGATCTCACTTGTAAGCCTGCTGAAAGGAACATGAAGTCTAAGTGGTGCAATCTGCATCAGGAAATCAAAAAGTAAAGTGAAAACCGCCCCTTTTTCTTTTTTTTTTTTTTCCAGACTAAGATGAAAATTAGTTGCTAACCTCACTGACAGCAAATAATGGTTTCTGCATTTTTCTTAGATGTTGTGTTGTTATTGGCTGCATTTTCAATGCACTGTATGAGGTAATGCGCAATGTTTCTTAAGAAATAAGCCTGGGGCATGTTCATAGTTGGCATGGTGGAGAATTTTTTTTAGTGGAAGAGGGTGGTAGTGTGCTGATGATGTACGTGATAAGATAAAGAGAGAAAAAGTACATTTTTCTGCATGTTTAAACTTTTTAAATTAGAAAATGTGATCAACTCAATGTGATGATTCACTTGAAAAATGACACTGGGAAAACAGGCCTAATTTATAAGTTGACTTGCCGTTTCTACTGCTGCTCCCATAAAATATGGGTAAATAGAAAGTGCCATACGTGCTCTGAGGAGAGCCATTCTTCCTCTTACTATCCTGTCAGTGTGAAAGTTCATGTGTTGATCTTCAGCCACGCCATTGCTAGATCTTACAGAAAGGCAAGAGTAGATGGGAAACTCTTCAGGAAAGGAATTGTGCAGAAGGAAGTGATGCTGATGACTCACTAGGTTGTATTTTTTGCTCTGAGTCAGAACCAGGCTGGTGCTTGGCAGGCTCCTGAGAGTGCATTTACTGTTGAATTGCCACTTTTTGGGTGAACAGTCAATCCCATAGTGCTTTTCAGAGTTTTGGTTCTTGTGAACTCCCAGTTTGAGGATTACATGTAGTCTTTCCTCCTTGAAATTCTCCTGCTGTTTGAAATGATCATTGTCAATGTCTCCTCATTTCCTCTGCTTTTTTATCATGTTATGTCACCCAGCGCCTAGCACTAATGGTCCTCTTTCTTACTGTTCTTACATGACATCTCTGATTCAGAGACTGTTGGAGTCAATCGAAAGTCTGTAATGACCTCAGTGGCTTGTGCCATAGGTCTGAAGTATTTTGCCAAATGATGAAGACTGGTGGCAAGAAATATAACACTTTAACTCCAAAATGATGTTACCTAGGCAAAAGGCTGCCCCTGCTGACACAGGGCTTGTGTTCAGACACTGAGTAGCTTCTCTCAGCATCTTCGAGACACACTTTCCAATGCCAGTGAGCCACTCTCTTTTATTTGTATCTCCCTATGTGTTTATATGTTTGACAGTTGCTGAAGTGAATCTACGAACTCCTTCATCACCATTCTACACATAGAGGCATATTCTATGTTAACACGTAGACAATCACCTTTCTCCATTTCAGCACCAGCCATAAAATTAATACCTCTCCTTTTCTTGACAATGTCTTACTGTATCAATAATGAAGTTCAACATTATTACTTGGACTAGATTACAGATTACATAGATTACATAGACTTTTCTATTCTTACCAGTTACTGTAGCTTCAAACATACTATTGCATGCCACCTGTTTCAGAAAGGTTCCGATTGGACAAAATTCTGTTTGCATTTTGATAACAGAGGTGACTTACTGTCCTTTCCTGAATATTTGGTGTTCAGACAAGTTGTTCAAGTTATTTTATATGTATTGTATACACACTATGTATTTATATAAACATGATTTCCTTCAATCCACAGCCAGTCATGGTGACTATAAAGAAAACCTGTTCTCCCAGCTCTGCAGATGGCAGAGAGAGGCATAACAGAGGTTAGAGCAATATCAATATTGCTATCGTATTTAAACAGTTTGAGCCACACAGATGGTAAGCGTTGACTGGGCCTTTTAGTTCTTTTAAACCATAGTCAATATGGGTTTTATCACTTGAAGGAAACAGTGAAAGGTCTTCCTTCAACCTCAATGCAACCATCATTCTGTGGGTAGATAGCAGTGTCATTTATAGTACAAAACTCTGCTGTCTCTGAAGTCCACGTACTCATGGTGCAAAGAACTCTTTGCATAATGACTAAGTCTCTGCAGATCTGGAGCTGAAATGTTTTATTCTAGCACCTTGAGCCAACAGTCACATAAAGGAGATTTCTTTTAGAAGTTAACTCTAAATTTGATCACCATACATAGGGTTCAGTTGCTGCAACATAGCTACCTAGTGCTGTCTGAGGTAGACTCGGATACCTAAGGCGTCTAGATATTCAAGACACCTGCATGGCACTAGCAGATACGGAATATCTGTGCCGTTCTGCAGTAGCAGCTGTTGATCAAGCAGGATAACTTACTAAATATCAATGTTTACGCAGTTAATTTGAGTCCCATGGGCAGGATTCTTGTCACAGACACAGATTACTGAAGGCAGATGTCTTCATGCAGGCATTTACATGGAAGCCTGGTGGTTAAGTTCCCGTTATAGACAAGGTAGCTCAGTCTGGCTGCTTGCAGGTGGGGCATTTGTTGTCACATGCAGATATCTTGAACACCCTTAGGCATCTCATATGGTTAGAGGCCCAATGGCTACGTCTGTGTACAAGTAGATGAGACAGGACTGTTCTCTGTTCCTGAGGGCAAATGGCAAGATGTGGCCCACAAGTATGTAGCTTGAAGCTCTTCCATCCCCCAAACAGTGTAACTGCATCCACAGTTTCCTTAAGGAAACAGTCCTTGGCTCATGCTATCCTGTAAACCATATCCAGGCTTCTTTTGACAGGTCACTAGCCTGGACCAAAGCCAGACTGGGGTATATCTTAAAACATAAAACAATATGGATACTGATAGGACTGTGATGGACCCGATACTCAGACCGCTTTTGAACCTCTGGGACATAACAAGAATGCTGTTTCAAGCAAGTCCATTTTTTCCATCCTCCTGAGAAAAGTATTAAGTGTGTTTCTACTTTAAAAACTCAATGTATTACTCTAATGTATTTCATTCTCAATTTTGGTATTTTCTCTCTTCAAAAGCTTTAGGAAAACTAATTACCTTATATGTATGTGGAAGAATTCCTATATAAATACAACTATGACTATTTCTGTAGTACCACAAAACACAACAGAGTACCACATAGCCCTTAATGGTAGTAATTTATAAATTTAATTTTGTACATAATACAATTTACATATTTCTAGCCCCCAAATCATAATCGGTTTATATAATTTTCTTTCTATACATAAAAATATAATATTGCAAGTTAATCAAGAATCCATTCTAGTTGCTTTTCAAGTGTATCTCTGATGCTCAATGACTGCATTTCAGAGAGGCAGTTCCCACCAAATGTCATGTCTTGAGATCTTGAGAACGTGTACTCTTGAGACATAATAGCTACCAAAGTGAACTATCATAGAAAATAGGAACAGGCACTCATACTAATTCCACCTGTCTCTAAACAAATGTTACTAGCTTATAAGCAGGCCTGCATTATTATATTAGTATGTATTTTTTAGTTATAGAGTGAGCTTGAAGGGGATCAGAGTGTCTTTGCATATATTCCATTGCATCATGCAGATAGACCGTTAGTGTCAGTTATAAATTTAAATTGGGAGTTACTTGGGGATTTCACCATATAAAAATAGTGTAACTAAGAGAAGATTCAGATCAGTATCGTCTTAAATTAAAGACAATATACTCCCCTTTTTTCTGAAAATGACTCTTTGTTGCTATGTCTCAAGGTTTTATTATGAAACTTCATGATAGATAACATTTTTCTTCAAACTTCACCTCCCTGAAGTATTGTACTTACAGAAGAATCTCAGCGCTTGTTTCATATTAAGTGGGGTTGCAGAAATGCTTGAAAATGTGAACTCTGTATAACTCAAATGTAGCTGATCTAGGTAAAAGGGAAATTTCACCACCATTAGGGTATGTCATTCACTTTTTCAGCAGCCTTCTGTAGTTCTCATAAAGAGAGAGAAAGGAAGAATTTATTTTGGTGTAAGATTTTGACAATGTAATAACTTGATGGAGGTATTTGCATTAAAAAGTTACTGAAATCTTAATTCCAGACACAGAACTAGTAGTAATTGCCATATATAATGACTTATTGTCAGCAAAGGAAATAATTTATAAGCAGAATTGTTCACTGACAGTAGGCACAAGAAGTTATACATGAAATATTGATTTAATTCCAAAAGTTACATATACTACGGTGGAGGTGGCATTTTACTTGCTAGTCTAAAAGAAGAAAAAGGTACAAGAGACAGTCCTATTTGCATCCTCTTCATAATTATGTGGTTAACTGGCATGCCCATCACATTGGCACACCAAAACAGTGGCTGCATAATAAGATACTCTGGCAAAAACATGCATTTTATATAACTGCAAATGCATGAATCAATCTCTTAGTTCAAAGCGGTTTCCCCCATTATTTTCCAAAAGCAAGCCCATCTAATTCTGCTTGAAGCAGGAGCTGTGCTGCTGGGCATAGTAAAACCACGTATTGTTTCCCTATGTAACTGACTAGTAAGCCAAGATACCAAAGGGCACATTTCTGAAGCCTCCAAGGGCTCCCAGTCATACTGACAACACACTGGCCTTTTCCGAGGGAGGTGTCTAGTCTATACCTTCTAACCAGTCTCACCTACTGTGCTTGTCTGCCTCTCGCAGATTGCTTTGTGATTGGCATCCGCCACCCTGCACGGCTGTGCCAGAACAGCGAATAAACAACGGGATACCCTGGCACTGGGATGCATTTTCATAACGTTGAAAAATGAGGTTTTCACAGACGACATGACTCAACTTACCACTTCAAAGACGAGTTAGCTGAAGTCTTTGTTATGGCCAGACAATGCCCAACCCTACGTGAGAGAAGTGGGGGTTGAGGGCAAAAGCAACGTACTTGGCACAGTCTGGGGTGGAGGCAGCTCTCAGCCAGCAGAGCTATCCTGTCTGCCTACAGCTGACTGGGAACAGGTAAACACAATATTT
Organism: Limosa lapponica baueri; assembly: GCA_002844005.1. NCBI lineage: Eukaryota > Metazoa > Chordata > Aves > Charadriiformes > Scolopacidae > Limosa > Limosa lapponica. The sequence goes on along the minus strand of KZ506293.1, from coordinate 168,748 downwards.
TGGGTAAATGGAGCAAGCCATGCTGCCCTACTCCCTCACAGAGAAAATCGGTCAAGAGTCCCTTTGGGAGACCAAGCAGCTCAGCAGCAGCCTCCCACCTGGCTCACCTGAGCTGGTTCTTTCCCAACCTCTTGCCAAAATACCTGAACGATACCATCTCTACCCAAAAGAGCGTCAAAGCTCAAAGTTCAGTTGACTGAGTTGTATTTGGGCTTGATTCACAGGACTGAGAGGCATTTGCTGAAAGCAGTCAAAGCCTCTTTCTCTCTTTCTATGGACTTGTGGAGGAGAAAATATATTCTTAACTTCCATGTTTTATTTACTAAAATTAGGTGAGATGAAGCTATGTAGCATGTATTTATGTTTACCAATTGGGAAATAATGTCCCATTGCACTTGCACTTACTTGTCTTTGAAGCTGAGATGCATTACTCCGAACAGGTAGGAGTAGAAACAGAGAAGGATATCTGATGTGGTAACCTGGAAGTGTGGTGTCAGGTGCTTGACTCCTGAATATTTAGGAGCACTGTTTCATCCGTAGTTTACATGGTCACGCTAATTTTTACTACAGCCCCATAATGACTGTTTAGTTTTGAGAGAAAGCGTAGACTTTGACTGACACTAAATAAACTCTGACAACACTAAGATAACACGCCTTAGAGAGCATCTCAAGGTAGAAGTGTTTTAAATGTGTATGATAAGACAACAGACATATATCATGATAACACAAAGAAATTAATTTTGTGGCTCTGGTGATTAATTATGTGAACTCAGCTCTGGAGGTTTATGGCATTCCTGTGTCTCAAAGAGTGTATTACAGCCTTCTATTGTAAATAGAAAGTTTTTATGGTTATATAAGTGAGAAGTCATTGTAGTCTTATTTTCCAAGTGTGGTTTCAACTATAGCAATAGTTTGAAGTTGGGCTTCAATCATTTCAGAGAAATCAGTTTGCATAACAGGAAAGAATGAAGCTGGGACAGGATATGGGACATCATAAGATGAGTGGCTTCACATTGCTTGTGCCACAATTTTAATCTTTCGGTCAATTTTTTATGCACCTTGCTCATCTCTATGTTATCTGGAACTCTTTGCAGAAAGAAGAGAATGTGCTTATGCTCATCAATATTGTTACTCCATATGCTTTTCAGTGGAGGAGCTTCGGGGTCAGCACTAAAAATGTTGTTAAGGAAGGCATGATAGGCCAAAACACACAGAAATACTACTCCCTCTCTTGCTTCCTGCAGGTGAGGAGTGAGTGGGAAAGAAAAGGAGACAGAGCCTCTAGCCAGGAAACACACATTACATTGGGCACAGGGTCATTGCAAGGTTAATCCTCCTCCTCTTCATCCGTGACAAGGGTACTGAGGAAGAGCACGTTTTGATCTTGACGGGTCACCCCGTCACTAAGCAGCTCCATGGTGTGTGCCTGAGGCCGCTCAGCCAAGCCCTGCTCCGTGCAGGGAGCCCGTGGCAAACCACAGCTTAGCCCTTGGAGCAGGTCTTCGCTGTTGCCTGGTAGCGTGATGGCCTGCACGTACCCCATTTTGCTGGAAGGGCAGAGTTAATATTTAGGTTATTTGAGCAAATACATCAGCCACACTCGAAACCTTGTGGACGTCACTTTCCCCACCACCCACGAGTGAAAGACCAGACTGTGTCCAAACTGCAGGTGTGTGCAAAGAGACTGATGTGTTAATGCCATTCAGTTTCAGGTACTGAGCTACTTTCCTCTGCTTCTCCATGCATACTTCCTGGCATGTGATTCAGCACTGCTGACTTTAGATGTATAATATTTAATTGTCTATATGTAATTTACTTGTTTTGTCCCTTAGTGGAGAGAAATAGGCATGTTCAGCTGGTGATTCATCTACCTATCTCAGATTCCTGTCTTACACAGTCTTGATTTGACTGTCTCCCACCATTCACTGAAGACAGAGCTAACTTCTGAACTTTTAGACTTTTAATGTTAAATGAGATTAATCCATGTCTAGGTGCTTACTTGTGAACTATTTGGCTATGGATCATAGAGTGGAACAAGTATTATTAGAAGAAATAAAATTCAGGTACAAGTTAAAACTGCTTTTACATTGAATTTTGATGTTGTATGTGTGCAATATATCTTGCTATTAAAAATGAAAAAAAAATTCTTGCATGTACCTGTTCACATGTTCATGGATGCAAGAAAATGAAGGTGTTTTAGTGGAGGTAACTAGCTGTTATAGATGAATAAATGTGACAAACTTTCAGGTACACAAAAACTTCTTTCACTTTTGTGTGTGTATATATATATATGCATATAAAGGAGTCAAAATGGAAACATGGATACCTGTTTGTCTTCTGGCAGTGTACATCTGAAATCCAAGTACCCATTTGGTGTTCTTTAGTGACGTGCCATAATGTCACATGCAATCCCCTCAAAATCTCTCCTCTTTTATATAATTTCATACATGTACATACATATACTATAGTATATATAATAGTAGTTCTGAATTAAGTTTAGTTTGACATATTACCTATATGACATAGTAGAGCTGAATAGATAAATGTACCCTTGTGTATGTCTATGGTCGATTGTTGCATATACCTGTACGCAGTGTAATTACTGGTATGACAAACCTGTATGACTTGCCCCATCCTTCATTGCTTGCTCATGTTACTTTGCAACTAGAAAACAGCCTTGAAGATTTCGTTGAGGATATCTTGACTGAAGATGGTGAAAGACACTGTAGTGAGCTCTAAACCCCTTTCTATTCACTTTGCAGATGACGTTTACAAGAAGACAGGAGAAATCGTATTCCGTTCTATTGCATTGACAAAGAACATGCCACAAAGACCCAGCAAGGTGTGAGATTAAAAACAGCCCAGGTGCTCAAAGGGAGACCGACCGCTTTCAGGCCTGTCCCATTCCTGGACTGGGACAGTGATGACATCACTTTGAACAAACTAAGCACAGCTGAGGACTGAGCCTTGTCAATGCAGGAAAAGAGCAAGTTAAATAAGTGTGCTAGGCATGAAATAATTTATTTGGAATATGTGCCCAAATCTTGTAGATTTAAAACATTCCTTTCTATTGTGTTCATTTTATGCAGAAACTGGTTGTGTTTTGACTAATGAGCTGCTGTCAAGAACAAGAAATCAATTAATTGCATACATTTAAGTCTCTACTTTAATAAAAGAAGATTATCTGCACTGTAGACTGTTAACTTCTTTTCATGTAATGATACAGATCATCATTAATTTGTAAGTCATAAATAACAAGAATAATTTAAAAAAGTAAATCAGCTGTTTTCTCAGCTGTAACTCTTAGGTTCTGTTTAATTTACTTTCGAAAATATATCTCAGGGCCAAATGTTGCCCTTACGGGTATTTGTCTCTGAAGTCAAGTGAAATTGTGCGTGTAGATCTGAGCTTAAAATCTGGACCCGTGGAATGGTTGTATTTTTTCTTGTACTCCATTCGCAGAAATCCCATCTGTGGACTTGATCCAAAAACTTCTGAAATCAAAGGAAGTTTGTAATGACTTCAATGGATTTTGGAATAAAACTAAATTATCGTGAAATGTTTTTAATTGAAAAAAAAAAATGGCTGTTCTTCAAAGCCAAAACTTTTCATGAGAAATAGCTGGTTTTGATATATTCAGAGTCTTGAAAATCATTTGGAAAGAAAAGTTTGGAATTGTTGAAATGTAAAAAAAAAGCTCTGCTTTTCCACTTCTCTTCTTCATTTGTTGTTTAGAAATACTGACTACAATAAAGCTAATGTTGATCACATTGGATTTTAAAGCAAGCGTTTCCTTATCATCAAACTAGAAATGTCAAAGTGTCTGAACTAATTGCTCTTTTGTTTTCTTTCAAAAAATTTATGAAATTTGATTTTTTTATCCTCATTCCTAATGGGATTTTTTTTAAAGTATGAAGAAAATTTCAATGGATGAAGAAACTAGTTTCTAAAGAACTGTCCTTTGGTTCAGGCCTTTAGTAGCACAATGACTGTGGAGCAAATTCAGACCTCCTGATAATGCCAGCTGTAATTTCCTTTATACTGAGTTCAGCCTACTGAAATGAGACAGAGCTTTCTCAACAGTACCCATTGCTTGTTGTGCTTAAAAAATGAAATTAAGAAAAAAATGAAACCAAACTATTTGCCTCTCCCCAACCCTGCAAAACCCCCCAGCTAACATATTTGCTGTCACCAGAGAGAAGCACTGATAACTTGAATGTCAGCTTTCTTTGCCAGGTTGTTAATGAGTCTTAACATTCAGCTGTTAAGTGTAATTCTGATGGACAGACCTACCAGACCTTCTCACTACATTACAGAATAAAGTAAGTCTTCTTTATTGTGACTAAATATTGTCTGAAGTACCTCAAGAGAACAACTGATAAAGTGATTACTGAGGAATACTCTGTTACTGTGGAAGAATTCCTATTCTTTAGGGAAGCACATTAATAAACAATTTAAGCGTATGTCTCATTATATTGAAATGAGATACTGTCTTCAGTGATGGAAGTTCAATCCAAAACTATTAAAGGAATGACAGCTATTCCAGAAAGCTGTTTTTTTTGCAACATGCCTTAATTTCCATGGACTCTTGCAAATGGAAGTTCCTTTGTGAACTTCCAAAATGATAAAAATAGAAAGAAAAGGGGGAAAAAAGTCCAGTGGAACTGACGAGGAACTGCAATAATCAAAAATAACTTCCATGGTGTTTTAACCCCTAGAGCCAAACCTTCAAGTTAGAAATGATCCTATACACTGAGATGAAGTGATCATATTGTGGATGGGCCTAGAAAGATGCATTTTTGTTCTGAATTGAATTTGAAATTCAAACTTTGGAGGATATTAAGTGTTCAGACACACGATCAACTTATTGTTCATTGGATGAACCTCATTGACTCTCCACACATACATTCTTGTCCCACCACTTATCAGAAATAACATGATTTGCAGTCTGGTCTGCAAAAAGAAAAGTTGAAGTTTAGTCACATTACTTGGCAATTCTCTAATCTGTTCCAGTGTGCAATAACTTACTGCACAATACAATCATGCAACGGTTTGAATTTGGTATAGTATTCAATTTGTGTCTTCATTGAAAGTCTGTTCAAGTGGTATGAAGACAGCACAATTATCTGTAGGACATGAAACCAGTCAGCCAGTTCTTTGTTTGTTATAACAACATGGAGGAGTTATTTTGCCAACAATTTCCTAATGTGGGCTAATGTCACGCAACTGCACTTCACATCATGTCTAGGAGTAAGGGTTTGTCATTTTCCAGGACATTTTCAAAACCTACTATTTAACAGATATCTACATGTTCGGTACTGGAGAAGATATGAAGAAAAGAAAGGAAGTATTCATGTTTATTGCAGAAGTCAGCTTACAATGTCTAAAATCAGGCTCACAAACTTCTCTTTGTGTGATATAAAACCTGAGAAATCTAGGGGAATACACCATATCAGGTCTTTTAAAAGATATCTGTGCTATATTCAGGAAGTTGTTTCAAGCAAGGAGAGGTGCTTTAACCTGCTGACTAGATGTAATGTTGACACTGTAGAAACCTGGTAGGAATAGAGAACAAGACTGCTACGGCTTGAGCCCTGAAAAGCAGAATCAGCAGACTTTATGTGAATGCTGAGAGTGTTTGGAACGATGTGTACAGGAATAGACCTTTCAAGTAACCACAAAAAATAAGACAGATTATTCATCTGACTTTGCTGAGAAATTCTGAAAAATGATGCCTGAAATTTTCTCAACTAGGACAACAAGACTGTAAAGTTATGTAGGTGCCAACTCCAATTTTTGCTTTAGCTGAACATGGTAGAGTTGGTACAGTAAGAGAGATTTACAACATTTGAAAGAAGTACTCTCTGGAAACCTTTAGCATAATTTATGCCTTGAAAAAATTGCATTTCATGGTTCCGTTCAAATCTATTTCTCCACAATGCAAAAATGCTAGAACAAATAGCTTTATCCATTGCAGTAACCTACTTTGGCTCAGATTAAGACTGTGACTGAAACAGCATTGGAAATCCAGCTCTAGAGTTCCTATACTGACCATCACTGTGATTTTTACCTGCATTATTTTCCAGATCAGGATAGGCAGAAAAAGGAGCTGCTGCCTAAGTAAGGTCATATACTCTTATTTGTCAAACCTGCATTGTCTGTGTCTCAGGTCTCTCTGGATACATTTACACTATCAAATAACTTAGGTCTTCAGTTCGTTCCTGGGTCCATATTCCCTCACGGTCCATGTCGCATATATTTTCATTTGCTGCCAGGCCATTCTCTGTAGTGAGGCAATTAGTTCCTCCAAAACAAAACCTCAGTACAGTGTGCTAAGGATGAGACTGCATCAGGTTTGTCTTCCTCTGCCTTACACAGTCCTCCAAAAACATCCCTGCAGGCATGGTGGTATCAAACTCCTTCCGGTGCCCTCGTACCACACTTCAGGACATATGACACCTATTTTTGACATCCTGCTAAAAAAACAAAAATTCGGTGGATTGCCAAGCAGATGTCAAATTATATTGGCTACTTTTATATATATATATATATATGTATATATTCATATATCTATTCACTCTTTTTATATATATATATAAAAATATATAAAAAATATATATATTAAAACAATGCTAACTGTATTTACGGGCTATGGGAGTACCACGAGACAACTGTATGCTACATCAGCTCAGAAGTGCTGAGCTTTCTCTAGAAGAGGCTACACTTGAGCAGTGCAGATGCAATCATTTTGCACCACTTGGCTGAGGAACCTGTGATCAGTCTCTGGTGTGAACGTGTCCATGTCACACTATGCAATGCTTTGCAGAAATACCTCAGCTGGCTCTTAATAAACCCTTTTTTAACAGAAGAGTGAGGTGATATCAGAGGGATTAATGGCTTCTTCGCTTAGCTCTTTAGTAAAAAATGTCCTATCTTTCCATTCTGAAAAGTATGAAAAATGAAAGAGGGAAGACCATGCTTTCTTACTTCTCTCTGTTTTTCTTCCCATCAGATATCCCAACTACCATCTCCCCTGCAAGATTTTCCTCAAGACTGCCAGCAAAGCACAGTGGGAGATACAGGTGAGAAATGTACAGCTTGCAGTAAGACAACCACTAATTAATCAGACCATAGCAACAACTGAACAGTGGTTCAAACTTTCCAGAGCAAAACTATTTTACTAATATTCCCATAATCATAGACAAAATGAAAGGCCCAATATATGAGAAAAAAAAAAAAGAAGTTAACAACTGCCAGGTTCATACAAGGCGAAACACAAAGTTGAGAACATTACGTACTAAGAGTGAAAAATGTAGATGAAAGTTGTGCCCATAGATATTATTATACCTACTGATTTAGGAATAATTGCCTACACGTGGGAAGGGTTGCATTTTGATAGCTTGCCCAGAGTACACATTGGGTGATGCCGTGTCTCTCTCGATTGAATAATTTGTCTCTGAAGATAATAATTTCAGAAGCCGTGAGTCAATCCACCTTCCTGGCACTGTTCTCCTTGTCTTTTTTCCTTTTTCTTTCTTGTTGTTTTTTGTTTGGATAATGCCTCCCTACTCATAAAGTGTTATGCCAGTGCTGAATATCTAACTTTTATGGGAGTAAGATATTTATTATGTAGTTAAACTAGGAGAGCAAGGTACAGCACTGTAAGAGAAGTGTAAACAAGAACTTTGAGAATGAGTGTTCCCACTGGGCTGTATTTAATTCAGAGGTCTAATTTGCAACTAAAATAGTAATTGCTGCTCATCTGGATACTGAATAAAGGTTTAGCTTGACAAATGTGTTCATCAGTGTCAAGGTGGACTAATTTGACCAAACAGAGATGTTTCTGAAGTAGATGTTTTCATCTGAGCTAAGGCCAGACTTACAGGTAGAGACTGAAATTTTATTAGATCAATTGTTATAGCTGCAAAAAGAAGACAAGGCTTCAGACCTACAAGGCCCTTTTCAAATCAAAAAGACTGTAAAGTCCAGAAGTTTTGCTGCTTTCACCAACACTAATAGCTGTCCACAAAAAAAAATGTCCAGAAGATACTACAAACCTTACCTGCAAACTTTGTTTTACCCTTGTCCTTAGACAATGAAGGTTACAGCAATATCTGAGCTAGTCACCACTTTGTAGTCTGTGGAGACAAACAGGAACTTCTAAGGAACATGATTCTTTTGACCCATTTCACATATCTACAAAAACACGTGTTTAATCTTTTACTTATATGGCCTTACTTTTCTAAATTGATATTAGGAGCAGATAAGCATGACCAACCCAGATAGAAATGGTCAAGTTAACTGATATCAATCCTATCTGATACATCTACATTGTAATGCACATCTAAGCTATCTCAAATACTAGAAGTAGTAGTAACTACGGTACAAGGAAATTCAGTGCACATTAATTTTTCCTATTAAATTAGGTTTTTTCGTTGCTAGTATTAAGAATTTAACTTTCTAATCAGCATGACCTGCTGAAAATAATATTTTAATGTGCTGAAGGACACCGTGGAAATAACAGGCTAGTGTGATGTGCTTTGTGACTATTGGAACAAGGAAGATCTAAAAAAAAAAAATTTATAAAGAGCTTTTTTATTCACTGCCAGCTGTATTGAATGTTGTGAGTTCCTGAGACTCTTCTCTATGAGTCATCTTCTCTTGGAAAAGACTTCCTCTTCTCTGTCGTTTATCACAAGATAACAGTGAAAGAAACTCCTATGTTCGAAGGGCTTTCAGGTTACTGAGGGTTGATAAGCAGCAATTTTAGTTCTTTTTTGTACACAGAAATACTGTATTTTATATTATTCTGTATTATCAGGATATTATATATTATTTGTATGTACCAAAATGCAGGTAAGTGTTTTGTGTTCATAGGTCTGGTAGAAAAAAAGGGCAAACTATTTCAGCGCCAGTCCAGGATTTGAGAAGTCAAGGCTCCTTTTCCAACAGGCCTCCCTGGGCACGTAGCTTAGGCCTGTTTTTCAAAGGTATTTAGGCATTGCTCCAGTCAGTGTTGCAATGATTCCGTAATCTATCAAAGCTGTTACATGAACTAATAGCTCTAAGTTAAGTCAACACAATTTAAGCCGAAAATAAGATGAAGTTTTTCACAAGGCTAATTAACCCTTGTTAGTAACAGACTGTGTGTGCACAGGACAACTTCTCCAGATCCCCAAGTCTAAAGCAAGGTGGGAAGTCTTTCCAAAGAAGGCCTCTACTTCAGTAATATGTTATAAAAAATTTCAGTGCACGTTCAGGCCTTTGTAATGAAGAGGGTCACAGTAGCTGTCATGATCTCTTTGAGCTTCAGAATCTCCCTATCTTAATTTTTCTGTCACGTGACTGTTATCACCTACCTGCTTCTATAAAGTACCTATATGGTCCTGTCATTATGTCTGACAAACTTCGAGGTGTTCATCCTCATTAACAACCTTGTGAAACACAGAGGTGTTGCGCATTGTTTCATAGACGAGGCAACAAACAGCTACGTCTTGTTTTAAGGTGTATTTAGGATTTGCTCAGATTCAACACCGCAATGTTTCCCTGACCAGTGGCATGTCTATACTCCAGAGTGACACAGGAGCAGTGGCTTTTGGCCAAGCTAACAGGCATAGTGAGATGTAGAATATTCTCACAAAGCACCCCCCAAATATGATGTATTGGAGAGTGAAGTCGGTATCTCTTCCCTGCTGGAAGAGAACTGAACCTCCAGTCGTTCCTGAGCCGGGAACTTGGAGGGCAGGAGAGGAGCCAGGAGCCACACGCCACAAGGCCGAAGCAATCCCACACCTGGATTGCTTTTGAAAGGGACAGAAATTTCTAAATCAGCTGCTTCTACAATAGCTCATAATGAGCTCCAGTTTTTTAATTAGAGACCTAATGGAAGCCCATTTCAGGTGGTTGAGTGTCGTCGTGCTACAGAGCAGCCCTAGTGGCTGCGCAGCAAAGACTGAGCAGTGCTATGAGATTGTGGGCACTGCTTTCATCTGGTTTTATAGGGCATATTTTCTAAACCACAGATCACTGTTGCATGAATCCTCACCAGGTTTTCAACATCCATTTCAGTGAGGGCAGCAAAACTAGACACAGGAAACATGACTTCACAATGTCACAAACACCAATAATGCCACTGACCAACTCCAGCTTGAAAAAAAAATAAATCTACTAGTGTATCTGAGAAATGTCTTAGTTTGCTTTTGCAACAACATGCATTGGGAATCATGTTCAGGTAAATTCTGGGCATTGACCTCTGTGTTCTTTTTAGTGTCACTGCTTTCTGAATTGTAGTCATCTGGTAAATGTGACTAACCTTTTTTTATTTCCGTCTTCCCCATGGCTGTATAACGATTAATGTTGGTAGATCAAATCTAGCCCTCTGTTGCACTTGATTTTGGGTTCAAAGATTTTGAAACTAGGGTAAGGGGTATATTTTAACTTAAGACACATCCCTGACTGCCCATGGATATGGTTACTTAGTGACGATAAATTTAACACAAGAATCAGGGCACCGCTTTGTTCCCTTTTGCCGAAATCCGCCTACCTTCTCTTTCTCTATCACGTTATCAGCATCCAAGGAGACACACAGGAGCTGATGTAAGGCTATCGCTTGTAAGTCATGTTCCTACGGCAAGGTAATAAACTTGTGTATGTATAAATATTAGTACACCCTTCACACAGTTTATTTGACCCACTTGAGATTTCATCAACAATAAACTTGGAAGGGCAAAACACTGCTAATGAACCTGCAGTTTCAGGATACAGTAGCTATGGGGCAATGCCACCTTAAAAAGTTTGGCTCTCCTGCTCCCTGCCTTCCTGCCCTGCTCTCATCCCAGAGCAGAGGTCCCATCACTTACGATGACACAGCTTGTCCCAGAGGTACAGCTTGAACTGGACTGCTGAAATGGTCTGGGTTAAGGAAAAGTGCTGATAAAATGGGGTTCAGAGCTCAGTCTTTCAAATAATTGTGCTAGTGAGGCAGAGGGGATCTGGCACTACAAGACTGGGATGAAGGAGGAGAAGGAGGAGGAGAGGAGTGAATATCTGGATCTGGGTGGGGTGGGAATTCCCGAAACTGGCACTGCCCCTAATTCTGTCTGCTTGTGGACTGCAGCCAGAGCCTGAAGGATGAAAGTGCCTTGGAAAACAGTAGCATAACCAGCCTGTAACCTTTTTTTTTTTTGCAGTGTTATCCTTCTGTACTCGTCCTTAGGAGAAGAGATGAGCTCTCTCACACCTTTTTGGGGTTTTGCCTGTGAAGTGTTTTCCTTGGTTCAGTTTGTGGCAATGACTCATGCTCCTGAGCTCTTCCTCAGTACTCTTTGTCCTTTTCATACACAGAAACAACTGCTCTGACTGGTAAAGGGTTGATGCAGATCAATATGCATGGGGAACAAGGCAGATAACTTTTTTTTCTCCTGATTTCCTCATTAATTCAGTTCCAGTTATTCTCTAAGGGGATCATATAAGCTTTGTACTATGGCTCTATAGTGCTGACATTAACGCTGTATTTTCTGTAGAGTGAAAACAGTGGTCTTAATCTGGGGTGCACTATTGTTCAAAAATCTTCAAACGACTTCAGGTAAGAAAAACACGACTTTCTCTTTTTAAGAATTTTTTTGGGGAGCTGTGCTGATTGGTGCTGAACATCACAATCTGAGCAAATAGTACCTGGATACTTAGCTCACAAAGTATTTATTTTTAGTTTTGAAGAAGCTATTCTGTTTTAAAGCAGCTTTTCACATCACTGAGCTGTCATCGCTTGCAAGCAAGGACTGAAGTTACAGATCAAGTTTGAGCATGTGGCTTTATACAAGGTCTCACAAAGATCCTGAGAGCATGAAATATTCCTGAAAGATTGTTTTGACTTTCACCCAGTACTTGAGTCTATTTGGTCACGTCAGGGATTTTGCCAGTGGTCTGACCCATGTTATCAACTCTATAGACTGTCTTCTTTCATGCACGTGCAGAAACTATGCAGGTACAGGAGACTACCCAGACTTGGCCTTCACATCTGCCTTCAACAGTTTTCATCTTATCTCAATGATAAGGAATTTCCCTGATAAAATGATGAAGCAGAACCAATTTGACCAGATATTAAGCAATTGCTGTAGATATACTAATCTTTATTAGTTCATTGTGGGGTGGCTAAGATTTTGAAAGAGATCCTGGTGACATAAAAATGAAGCAGCGAATAAATTGAATTTAAAAAATATGGAAGACATAAATTCTTGTGTGTGTGAAAGCATGAGAGAGCTAAGGAAGTATTTTCATTACATTTATTATTCAACAAGGACCTACATCTGTTTCCAGTTTGCACTGATTATTGACACATCTGGCTATTTGGCCTTAGGAACTACAAGTTGCTGTTGTGGCATTATTCTCTGAATCAACTTTTTAGACCACCCGGAAAATAATACAGCAAGTGCTGTGAGAAGATTGTGTTATTTGTAATAAGATTACCTTTTGGCATCTAGATGTATTGTACAAATGGGATTCTGTCATCTTCTGTTTTATAAATTACAATTTTGCATTTTTAACACCTGTGGGAAAAATAAGGCTGTAGCCAAAGGGCTTACTATTTGACAAAGATAAATCAGGATGACCTGATAGAGTTTCAAGTAGATGCTAGATACAGTAGTAACTACTTGCCTTACATGGAAAAATACCTTTGTTTCAGTAGAAACAAAACACAGCTAAAGTCACAGAACTAAGAAAGATGTTTCTTTAACCTATGGTGAGATGTATTTTTTCTGATTAATATCCCACTGCTGGAAGTGAATACTGTCCAAGTCCTTGACCCTTCAAACATTTTTTTTCTGTAATAAACAATTAAATTTTCTCCATCAGTGGTTTGAGAGTAGTAATCTAGTCCAAGAGTCTAAAAGATATTGTGAGGTATATGGTGAAGAGGTTCAAAAACCTAAGGATAAGATCATAGGACAGAAGGGACCACCTAGATTACCAAGACCAGTTCTTTCCAATTGCATGCAAAAGATAGGATAGTCCTGAAGGATTCACAGAACATCTACTCCAAACACCCCCTCAAACCACAGGCCACAAAACACTTCCAATACCCTGTCACAGATTTAAGATGGAGTAGTAAAAGACCAACAGCCACAGCTTTAATGTGACACAGGAAGGAACATGATGAAACGCTTATTTGTTTTATTACAAATACTTTTAAGCTAGGATAATTTGTTGTTTTTAAAGAATAGTCTAGATAATCTATATGGCCACATGAAGCCACAATGCAGCTTCACTTGCTATGTTAAATTACATGTGGAATTAATTTGACCTTCTTCATAAAACTAACACAAGCCTTGAAGATGTGTGGAATAAAGATATATAGGAAACAATTTTCTGCTTTTTGATGAATTGCAGGATTGTAAATGTTTTTGTGTGCTTTCTCTGAGAAAGTTTAGAGAGCCTCAACAGTTATTTCCACTCCTTTGGGTCAATGATGCAGTTTTTAATGTGCATTATTGAATTTTAATTCCTTTAATAGCTAAAGAATATAAAGTACAGAGGGCAGGGCAGCAAAATCACTGGGAGGCAAGAGCAGAGAATGAATACTGTATTCTTTGCAGTGCTATACTATGCTCTGCTATTCTCTTTAGCCTTGCTCTTTGTCCTCTTCAACATTGTGTCCCGACGAGTGGTTTGATTTCTCTTGTTTTCTCCATAGGAGAAGAATCTGAAGGCCACCTTTGTAGTCAGGAATTGGCACCTCCTGCCAGGCACACTGCCATGCAGATTGTCAACCGGTCTTCTGCCTTGCCACATCTTCTGCGCACCTTCATGGCAATGATGATGGCATCTTCTCCTAGCTGCCTGGCCAACATAAGTGTCTGCAATTGGAAAGAGCATACCCAGTTAGGAAATGACTGCATTAACGCACAGTTTGGCAGCAATTAAACATATGCAAGAATGACTTAGGCAAAACAAGTATGTAAAAATAGAAACTACTCAGGGTGATTTTTTTCATATGCATTTAGTGGACTGACTTAGGACTTCTGCAAGACCTTTGAAAAGTGATTTAGAGCTAATTCCATAACGCCTGTTTGAACATTATCTTTGCAGCGCCTACAGAGCTTCTGCCCAGTGCTCAGGGAATAAGTCAGAGTACCTAAATCAGGTGTTCAGGTAGACTAGTCAGGCAAGTAAGAAAGTTAGACATCTTGAGAGGATGATTCAATGTCCCACATGCTGAGCAATAGCTTGCCGGGAGCTGAGACCTTGCAGTTAGGGCACTCTGCAGGGAGCCAGGAGATGCCTGGTTCCCCTCCCAGGGATGTTTATGCAGTTTGCATGACATAGACATGGGATTTAGAAGAAAAAAGAGACTCTAGGCTAAGAACCTGAACCAGGTCTCCCCCTCCCACCTGAGTGACCTAACCAACAGGTTTCTGAACTGTTTGTTGTTCTCCTTCCAGCAGTAGGGAATGATGTCTCTTAAATCCGGATCTTGCTTAAAAAACAAAGCCTTAACAGGAGGAAAGTAGAGTGCCTAGCTGAACCTGGTCTACAGCATGAAGTTCAGGGCACAGTTCTAGAAAAGAGGAAGATGATTTGACTTCCCTCAAGCTAGAAAGGCTCAAGCATCCAAATTTCCAGCATCCTGCATGAGCGCTTAAACCAGTAAACCGTTATGCAGATGGCAGGCTGTATTTTGAAAAGCAAGCTTTGCCTTTGTAAATGCCTAATCTCAGATTGGGTACAGCAGCCTGAAACCCATGTAATTAGCAGTTCCTTTCCCCAAATCCTGGGTTAGCTGCCTAAGCTCTGGAGAAGGGACAGGTCAATACTGATTTCTGCTGGCTGGCTCCCAGTCATTTTCTTGTTAGAGGGAGGGCTGATTCATGCAGTGTAAGCACCTCGTTTTATTCACTGATTGCACGAATCAACTCAGAAGTCAAGCAGGCTTCTCTAAAAACCTCAGGAATGGTTGTTTTCTTACTCAGAATGTGTCCAAACACCTATGAAACTGAGTTACCATTTATGGAGACTCAAACTGTTGAGGTACTAAGGTGCTTGAAGTTGTAGATAGGTTTTCCAGGAAATAGACAAATGTATCCTTGAAAATGGGACCTGGGCTGTGAAGCTACACAGGTGCTTTAGAAAATTTTTCCTTTAGTTACAATCTCTTAAAGATTCAAATGTGCCTTATTGTGCAGTAACGGGAGATTGACTTCCTTTTTTGAGGGCTATTTTGATGTCACTCTTCTGGGTGCTACCAAATATGTATTCTTTTTTGTTCTTTGGTTAATAAAGCTAAAGGCAACATCTGAGTAGTTAACATTTTCAGTCAGATGGCAAAGGTTTAAAGTAGTTTTAACACATTTCAAGACATAGCTATCCTAATGGGATCGTATCCCAAAACTGCTTTAGTCAGGATACGATAAACTGTTGGGAACAAAGTGCTGTAAAACTCTTCAAACAGAAATTCAGAACCTTACATGGTTCTTGGAAATAGGATCTGTCTCTTTTCCTCTGAATTCAGCTCCTGCAACATGCTGTTAACCATCTGGTGTCTTCCAGGAAAGGAAAAATGTAAATTACATCTGTCATTCATATGGTATAGGGGAAAAAGAAAAAAAAAAGGGAGCAGTATTCATATCCAAAAAACCCCAGACTCATTTCAACTTTGGTGAAAGCTTTGTGTTTTTTAACTGTTAATGGTATACACACAGCAAAAATTCTCTTCTAATTATTCTTATATAAAGTTCATTTCTGTATACTCCACTAATTTACATGTATGCAAAAAACCCCTGCAGTCTGTCTTTTACTTAAAAAGAGTATCCTGGATCAAACTATTTGAAATGTGAAGTCATTCACTTGTGTTCATGCAACTTCTAGTGCTCATGATTCAGTGTACAATTTTCTACTGAAATTTCTAGCACATCTTGGGGGGGTCTTGCAGCTTCCATGCCTACAAAAGTCCCAGTTGTAAATGTACAAAAATTAATGGTAGTTAATGATAGCTGTTCATTGATGATGAATAGGTGCAGTGTGTATGGAGAATGAGTGGGATTTATATTATAATGAACTGTAGAGAATTCAGCATGTGATGGGACCCCAGAGTTTCGATCAGTAAAAAAGGAAATCTAATAATGTATTTCCTTTTATCCAACATGTTTTCTAAGTTTTTCCCTCTTCCTTTTGCCTAAGAATTGCCTTTCAGAAAGCTTAATACCACATCACTTCTCTTTTCACTTATTAGTTTTGTCTGGAACTTCTGCGCCTTATTACCAACATTTGGTTTACCCCAGAAAGAATTTGTTTCATTACTTCACAACTGTAGATGTCTATAAGGATCCATTTTTTTAAAATATCATCTTTAGAGTCATCCTGGTGAGAGGGCTCTGCTCCAACCTCCAGCCCCTTCAACCCTGACATAGCTGTTGTGCTCCAAGGGACACAGGACTTAGCAATGACATCCCAAAGCCACCCAAAGTGATCTGTAGTGCCAGTAGCCAGATAAGGAACAAGAAGGAAACTGAGCCCCTGCTAAAAGACTGGAAAGTGGGAAAGATAGCAATGCTTCTTCAGTGCAGCTGCTGCCACTGGAGTGGTGGCAGGGTTGGTTTCCACCTACCTCAGCAGGACTGACTGAGCAAAGAGCATTTAAAGGGATCAGAGGGGGAGACACATATGATGAACATATCTCATGGAGGGGGGTGGAATGAGTGGGAAGATACAACATGTGCTGTAGGGGAGGAGGATAGTAAATCTGTGCTTTCATAATGACATGTGACTAGGCGCTCAGGGTGGGATTTATTTGACAAAAAGTAGATGTTTTCATCTGAGCTGTTCATACTCTGTGCATTTCACAGGCAGTGGAGAGAGGTGAGTATTTTTTAGAAGATTAGTTTGTGTTTTTGTGGCTTTGTTGCTTAAGAAAGAAGCGTTAGTTTTCCACATAATGCAAAGCTTTTGCCTAATCCCTAAAGAAAGGATTTATTAGTACTTTGGCAGGGAGCTGTGCTGGAAACTCTTCCCACTTCAGTTCCCTGGACAATGTCCTCTCCTGAAATATGGTTTGACTGTTCTGAACAGTGCATTGCAAATTCACACACAGCGATATTGACATCTGGCTTTAGCATATGGGATACAGATAGTCCTTGATTGCTGAACAGCTGTGCTGCTTTGAAAAGGAACAATTGCATTTGAAGAATATGGGCTATAGAGTAGGCCTTGTCCTATCCCACACATCTTGCTGGCATTCCTTTTTCTAAATTACCAGTCTGTTTATTAAATTTCCAGAGTATAAAAACACCAAAATTTATAAGAGACTGAAGTAGATGGTAATATTGTCAGATATGCCAGCAAACAATCCATTGACAACACATGTTAGGAATCAGTCCATTACAATTAGTCAAGAACAATGCCAGAAGATGATGGGACTGAATAAGAACAAACAAACAAGCACAAAGGAAGGGACAAAGGAAGTACTGAAGGTTCAGAAAATGTTCCCATCGATTTTGCATGTAAAAAAATACTTTGATGAAGAAACCAAGAGTTTTTGCAACAATCTCATAAACTGTAATATAGTGAGCTCATTTACACAGTAACAAAGAGTGCTGCTATAAACTGAACATTAGCTGTAACTTCATCAAGAAATGATCCTCTATAGCAAAGTGAAATGCAGTTATACAGGGAACAAGAGCAAATCTTTTCAACCCAAATTTATCTCAAGCAAAACAAGGATGTTGGCATATCTGGTTCCAAATTATGTTGCATATAGAACATTGCAAATTGAAGCTGGTTGTTCAAACTCTGCTTTATTTTGTAATCCACTAGTGTATATCCCCACATGATTTGGTGATTGCAGGGCTCAATATCCCATTGATACACATTTCATATACTTTTCACCTGGTAAAAATTTCTGTAGTCAGGCTAACTGTAGACACTTTCCATCATGACTTCTGGGTGCTTAGATTTAAAGGTCATAGGTGCCTTTATCAACACCAAGTCTGCCCAATGTGTAACAGTTTCACCAGTAAGTTTTGTACCAGAGCCATGGTACCAGAGTGAAAGATAGTGCATCTTTAAAAATAGGACTTCAGCACTGATTTAAAGACCTCAGGACCGGAATTAGTCCCACCTAACTGAGGTGGCCATATTAGCAGTCACTTGAGGCTTTCTCAGTAGTGAGTGAAGTGTAAGAATAGGCAGCACTGTGGTGAATCAAGCTGAATTTAACTTTTAAAGGTGCCTATTGCATACTTAGGAAGCTGTTAACCTCCTGTGTCAGTTATGTGCTTGAAACCTGGACAGGACAAATCTAGGACTAAGTGAGCCAAAGTTATTGTAGGCAAAGTTCTAGCAAAAAGAAAATTAAGTGAAATGTTGCGGAATAATACATTGGCTATACAACAGAGCCTCCTGGCAGCACAGCCTTGTGACTCATCAGAATAGCTAAAAATGGCTTGCAATACAGGAAAGTGAGGGGACTGTTGAAACAGAGGCATAATAGTAATTTTTCAAAGGAACAGAGATGATTGTTATTTATTCAATTCAGGGTAATGTGAAAGAGCGCAGATTTTGTACCGTCCTAGCAGATCAGTTCGTGATGAAAGCCTTTTAATGCAACAGACCCCTTCACAAAATTTATTTGTGCTAAAAAAGCTAATGTGACAAAAAACTATGATACCAAGCAGCCAAACAAACCAAAGACGTATTTTCAAAGAGTTTTATCTTCTTATATTTTCACTTCCCAGCAGACAACCGTTTTCTCTTACCTTTGCCAAGTTCATGTAAGTCATATTCTTTTATTTCATCTTTATTTGTTATTAAATTTTCCTAAAGTTTGCCTTTAGTTTTCAGTATCCTTTTAGAAGCTTCTTACTGTACACTTTAGATACATGGGACACACCCTTTCCAACTCTCTCCCTGCTTCAGGCAGAGTGGAACAGAAAGTTTGCAGCAAGGACGTTAAATATCTCTTTCATACCATCTTCTGGGAAGAAATGCCATCAATGGCTCAACCTCCACATCCGAAGTGCCATTAATTGATTTGGCAGATGATCTCCCAGGAATGGCAAGGCTTTTCATTCCAGAATCTGTGGTACATGTAATTTTAAAATCTTCCATGCATTCTTCCAAACTCAGGACTGCATTGTGGTACGGTTGTGATTCAAAGTGCATTACAGTTTTTTTACAGACCACAAATACAGGAATAAAGGAAAAAAAAAAAAATTATCATACAGCCCAGACTCCAGTTTTTGGAACATTGGCATACTTTTTACTCAAAATCTTAATACTTCCCTACCAGTCTGCGTGATTCATGGCTGTGTTGCTCCGTTCTCTGTTTTGACACTTGGCTGGCCTGTATTAAGATGCTTGGAGAATGTACCATGATCTCTCATTTCACTGAAACATCGCAGAGTGTGCAAAGGCCAAAGCAAGAGAAGGGGTATAAGCAGCTCCATATTTAGCTGCTTCACTTATCTTGGCACACATACCCTATTCTCTTTTCCCCACCTCATGCTAGCAATCAGGTCTCCCTGACGAGCTATCAGTTCCTTAATGACAAAAATGAACACTGTGTGTACAAATGAAGATTAATATGTGATAGTAAGTATTCCTACCAAATATTTGCCAGAGATCAACTGCAAAATCTATTTAAAGTCTACATCCCCACAGGCAAAGAAGCTGTTCAAGTTCAAGCCAAAACGGGATTCTCAAATTAAGGGTGTCGTGGGTCTGATCCTGTAAACATGGTCAAAGTCCAGCAAAATGTATAGCCCCGGGGTATGCTGTTGTACTGTACACTAATAATGAAGCTATTCTGCTAGGTGAGCGTGACACAGGCTTTTTCCTGATAGAGGGCAGAGGCTGGATCCAGGCCACCCACGTGCCTAGCAAAAAGCCCTCTTCTGTCGAGTTTCTTGGTTTCAACTCCTCTTGCCACAACTATTTTATTTGGGATAAAAGAATTCTGAAGTGGGGATTTGTATCTGGTTGTCCCGTCCCTTGGGTGAATTCTCTCACTCATTACTTAGAAAATCAGTTTCTTGTTTGGTCTTAAGCACATAGTAAGTGACTCCGAATTCAAATCACTTCCAGGATCTCTCTGTCTTTAGTTGATGGAATAACTACATGAAACTTATTCTGTATTCAGGAATCACAGAGTAAAAACAGATCCCAGGAACACATACACCTCTCTGTTTCCTCAGGCTGGTTTTGTTTGGACCTTCTGGGACACTTCAAGCTGCAGTGAAGGCATATTCAATGGTCTCGTTGGTAGAGACCGACATTAATGAGGGGGCACATGGAAATTCACATCCAAGTGATTCTGATTTTCATGGGTGCCAGTCACTTACTACTTCACTTGGGACTTTCAAAATCCTGATCCTATTTTTTTCACTGAAGTAGGCAACATTTTAGAGGAGATTTAAGGAAGGCTTTGGGCATAATTGATTATGGCATTGTCTGTTTTGCAAGGTCAAAGCAGAAGTTATTAAAAGTAGGAATTTTATTTAAGGAATGGGTGGCATATATTTTTAAGTGATAAGCCCATAGGATGCTAAATATGTCCTCCTGGAAATTTAAAAAATGTAAACTATCATTACTCTGTTCTGTTCTGCGGTTGCAAGCGCTGGTGCCAGAATTTTTTTATGCCTGCGGTAACAAAATCTCTGTCCCTCTCCCTTTGCCCTTAGCCAGCCTTCCCAGGCCAGGAATTACAACTGATTTTAGGAGGGGGCCTTTTACACTTGCTGTAGATACACTCGTGAGTACACATACAAAAATCTATATACAACACAGTGGAGATTACTTAAGTGGACTTGGTCTTCAAAGTCTTCCATTTAGGGAGTGGACAAGAATGTCCTCCATGAAAAGATGATTTTTTAAAATCTGAAGCAGTAAGTCTGCTTTACAAATTGAAGAAAATCTGGGTTTTACCTCTTCATAGTGAGTTATTTCTGCTTTATACAATTCTTCTGCATGCCTTCTGTAGGGGAAAAGTCATCGTCATCAACAGAAGCACTATACAAGAAATGCATACGTCAAATGATTGTTTCTCATACGTAAATTTTAGTACTATTTTTTAATTATATCAAATTTCAAAAACCTGTTTCAATACTCACTGCAGTCAATGGAAAGACAGTTGTTTACTTCTGTAAATAACTTTTTTGAGATTCAAGGACTTCAGATCAAGATGCAGTGCTGCAAAATGGGTGTACTAAAGCCCATTAGGCAGATCTGGGTTTTGGACTTGGCACTTTTAAATCCTCTTCTCTTTGTTTTTTGAACCACATGGTTCGTGCTCAATAAAAAGACATTATACTATTGTACATGTTGTAACTGAACCAACAACTTAAGTTGCACTGTAACTAAATCATAACCTTTGGACAAGTTACAAGGAAAATGTATTTGCTTTATTGATTTTTAGTCTCTTCTGCACCGATTGATCATTTACTTTAAATACAAAGACTGAAACAAGGATATGCAAATACATAGTTCTTTAGTCTGCCTAAGTGCCATATACAGCAAAATAATCTTTTGTGATTTTACATAATAAGAAATTTAATTTATTCCTTCATTATTGCTTTTTGCAAACATTTCAAAATGTTTTTCAATTTCAAATGTACCACGACACAGTAGTAGTAAGAAACTAGGTCAATTAATATTTTTGCTAAAGAATTAGTCAGGCATATGTGTCGATTTTTGTGATTTTTTTCTAGCAAACATAACCTGTATTGTAGTAGCATCCAGAAGTCTGAGCCAAACTGAGGGAAAAGGTGTCATAGGTACATTACAGACTTATTGGAGAAGAAGCTCTTGTCCTGGTAACACTGCAGTTTAAATTAGGATAGTTGCATTGACTGAATCTTTGTTCTCTATAGAATTATTCTCTAATTTTATGGAGATTAAACATATGGTGCTGTTTCTGCTGTTTGATTAACTGCAACATTTTTCAAGAGAAGAGAAATCAAAGAGATTTCAAATTAGCTGTGAAAATGCTTGCCCTGCGATTCTTTAACAAATATTTGAACAAACTTTCATAAGGAATTTGAAGGAAATGATATCATGTGTTTCTTTAGGCACTGTCATCAATCCAAAACAATAACCTTAGGAAAATCCGGAGAATCATATATTGTTCTTTAACAACAGAGCCTATCTCCATGGCAAAGAGTGTTGCGCAAGGACAGATATTTTAGCTCAGGAGTACTCCATACTAACTGGGCCACGAAGCTTCCAGGAAGAGCTGTCTTGCACTCAGCTTGGTCATGGTACGGGCAAAGAATCTCAGGATTTTTGAGTGTGTCCATGTAAATATGCACACACATACTAAATGTGGGAAATTGTCTGAGAAGAATTGCTGGTCAGTATGGAATAGACAGTAATATATTGTTGCTCCCAGAAAACCCTTTTACAAGTAGCTCTTTATACAATACCTATAAATAATCTGTCATTATTTGATAGTATTTTATGGACATTGAACAGATGTCTGTGTCTTTAAAACCTGGTATAAAACTTTATAATAATATTCAGAAATAAAGAAGACAGGCATTCTTAAACAAAAGTCATTCTACATTTTGTTCTTATCTCCAAACTCAGCATTAAGAGATCACATAAATAGCTGATTTAGAAGGAAGTTAAACTCATACGACAAGTTGCATGAAGAGGCTCAGAAATGGTATTTGTTTGAACTCATAACTATCCATCCTTCTGTAATGTAGACAAGACATCCACAAAAATAAAAAATAGGTTCCTTCCTAGTCCACTGTTACTCTCAGGTGCTCTTTACTCTGTATAATCATGTACTGTGCTCCTGATATCAGGTTTACTACTGTTGTGTCTGTCTGGCAGCTATTTGTTCAAATGCATGATCCTAGAAAAGCGCTGACGCATATTCATTTCATTTTATGTATACATGTCAAAAGTGCTGTATTTTCAGCACTGAATGTGGGCAAGAGCATCAGAGACTTTTAAACAGCAAAAAAAAAAGCATTGCTATCATCTTCCCAAGACACTGCTTTTTGAAAATCCTCTTTACTATTCTTCAGTCTTCTCTTATTATCTAAGACGAATGTTTGGATGTTGTCCCTGCTTCGAGAAATTATAGATATCTCCTCTTGAATGCAAGTAATAGGATGACCACAGTTTGTTTATAAAATAACAGGAGACTGAATGTTTGTTTTTTGTTTAAAAAAAAAGACCTGGAATGAAAATTAAGTTTGAATCATTAAACTGGCATTGTAGGTTAGGAAAGAAAAGCAGGAAGAGATATAAGACATGGAAAATATGAAAGAAACTGAGGACAAATGATTTTGTGGCCGTTTTGAAGGATAAAATATATGCATCTTGAGTCTCAAACAATGATTTGCAAACATAGCTTTTGCTTAAGTTGGAACTTCCTACGGTCTAACAGTCTCATCTGCTTTATGTGTGTAGTATTCGAGACTTCTTATAAAATGAAATTACAGAATTTTTTATATAGCACAAGGGATTTGAACCAATTCTCATTTTCATATTATAATTATTACAATATTACTCGTTGAATGAACATGCTTATGTTGTTATTTTAATCTTATTATACAGAGAACTTTTTAAACTATGCAAGTTTAGCCCTCTCTGGTTAGTGACTCATGTATGAACTTACCCTCTTTCCCTTCAGAATTATTCCAATCTGTAAACGAAATAAAAAAACAGGGAGTGGTGGAAAACTTTAATTTCAGACTACATGTTGTTCATGAACTGTTTGTTTAACTCTATTTGTATTGGTTGGGTTGATATCTGTGTCACATGGTAATTTTTTTTCCTTCATGATTGGAAGCTAAAAGTGAATCACAAAACAATTACTAGTGACTAACAGCAATCACTCTCATTTTTATTATCTAGTCACAATAGCAGTTGAGAAACTTTTTAGTCCCAAACATTTTCGGAGTGGCCTGGCAATTGTCAGCATTCTCAGAACACAGAATGGGGTTGAGAAGGAGCTAAACTGGCCATGTCCATTCACACACACAGATACTCACTGATCTATTTGCCACAGACCGATTTTTCAAATGATAGTTTTCCTGTCTCTCCAATTTCACCACCATTAACTTATAAATGCAATTTGATGACGTTGTCATACATAGCAAAGTGACGTAAATTACAGGGGCAAGTCCTGTTTGCACAAGCAAATCCTGCAGGAAATAATTTACATCAATGACAATGCAAAATCCATTGTGCCTCTGCTTTTGCAGTGGAAACCCCCCAGAAAGTTGGTCCTGAATGATTTTCTGTTAATTACCTGTTAATTATCCTTTCTACCTATAGTCACACCCTGACTATTGTTTGTATCCAGTAAACATCCCAGCAGTGGCTCTTAATGAGTACCTAAAGATGCCCTGTACCAGGAAAGAGATCATAACCTGGCTGAATGAGTGCCTCAGCTCTTCTGGCACTTCAGAAAGGTTGCTTAAAATCTGATTGCGAGCTGTGTAAGCTGCATTTTTTTAATATATATTTGTGGCTCTGCCCTCACAAATCTATGATTCATGACAGGAATGCAGCTTGGATCTCTTGCAATGTAAGCAGCTGCAGATACTTCAAATACTTGGGTACATGTGATCCAGCAGCTTGCTATAAATTTGCCCCTAAAAATAAAGTAACAAGTGATTGAACAGTGATAGGAATTAAACGCGGCAGTGAGTGAATGGAATGCACAAGTCCTTACCTCAGAACCTTTTATTACGGCAATGGCTATAATTAAAACCAAAACGAAAAAAGAAACACACTGGAATACTATCTTTGAACAAACTTACCGCAAGATTCCCTTAAAGGTTTTTTTTATACCCTTGGACACTCAAAAAAGCTATTTGCTGGTATGCAATGTCACTGAGCATGATATTTATGTTGTTACATCATCTGAGAGTCAACTGCATTTCCACTTTCCACAAATTACTGAACTAGTTCGGTTTCAAATTTCCGTTCACTTTTTATCATGTGAACAAAATAGGAAAGCAACAACCCTGAGCTTTTGATACCAAACAGATATGTTGCTGTATGGTCTGCGTGGAGACTGGCTGAAAGACTGCAGGGTAAACAGAACAATTCCCACTGACAACAACCAGCTTCAGATCTTTCTCTGATGACTAAAAGTACCAGTTCTCGGAGCCTCTTATATCTGGATTTGTCATTTATTTGCCCTCCTTTTAGGACTGACACTCTCTTTGTTTGGTAATCCACACAGGAGGAAACAGCATCTCTCTGAACTGATACTTCCATGTCATCTCAGTTTTTAAATACAGTTTTAATTTAAAATGTTGGAGGATATGGAAAATTTTAGAAGAGAGATTTCATGGTCAAATCATGTAATTAGATCGCATTAGCAAATCTCAGAATAGCTAACTAGGGACTTGGTTGGGAATTTCAACCTAGAGGCCAAAGAGTAAATGAGAAAATGAGAATTGGATTCAGCTACACTGCAAACCTCATTTCTAGAAGTGATTTTTTTTTTTTTTTCTTTGGCTAAGAGACTCATCAGAGGAACTGTACCCATGCACACCAAGAGCAAAAGTGCAAAACTGCCTTTTTTGAGTAGGGCATATTAGACACAGATTTTTCAAGTACTTGGGTGTCTCTCCTTGTAGCGTGAGGTGACTGAACATGAACTCCTAACTTTCTTTGTCTAAAGGTTGGGCATTTGTCCTCAGCTGGTCTCCCAGGCTTTCTCTTCATCAAGAGAAAGATGAACACACCTCCGGAAGGTACAACTAGTGTGTTGGGGGTTGAATCAGGGAGGAATGCCAAAGGAAAAACAGACCAAATGTTTAAAAACAGTGCTATTTCCTGAAGTCTTTGTTGAGTTAATTGTAACTCGGTTCTTACACTGACAAAACTAATTCTGAAGTTGATTTGTTTAAAAACATATCTGTCTTGATACAGCATGTCCAATTTTCTGTTTTTTTTCCCTGAAGCCCAGCTTTTATCTCAGTAAAATCTATGTATTACGGTACAGTATTGCACTACCATTTCAAATAAACACAATATCGTTTTTTGCTGTGAAGCACCCTGTTCATGTGTCTCCATCGAGTGTGCTTTGTATCTCCCTCTTTAAATGTGAAAGGACAAGGGGAAAAAATAGTGTTTGTTTTGCTCTTGAATTCTTCACTAGCTGTTTAATATGTTTCTTATGAATTACCATTACGAAAGGATTCCACATTTAAAAGGAAGCTTATAAGGATATAGGTAAGTGTGAGTGTGGTCTTTTCAGAAGAATGTTTGATTGAAGACCTGGTTTTGGACACAAGGTAAGGAAAAAGATCACTTAACCTCACTTGAATAAGTGGAGATTAAAGGTTAAAAGCTTTAAAGCTTTAAAATGCATTAGCAACAGAACAGTAAATACAATCCATGGAGACATAGAGGAATTAGCAAAACAAATGTTAAACTAAGAAATGCACTCTAAGATTCACTGGAATCTCCACACTAAGCCTGAATGTAGAGCACATTTAAATGTTTCACTGGTTGTTTTAAAATTGCCTTTGTATTCCTTATATTGGCTCTAATGGAGATGATACTAAACCTTGCCATGAATTATGAAAGCAAGTTTTATGTAGATCTTTCCATGTTTTAGCCTCTCTGGAGTTTTGGTGTTTTAAAGGGTGATTTTTACCATACACCGCATTTAACCTGTTGTATATTGGCTGTGTATGTACTGCTGATGGATCAATAATGTAGTACCAATCCTGTTCAAAACATTCCTGTACTGTATTGGGTAGAACAAAGTTGCCATCATCCGTGATGTAACCTTATTGTATTGTAGACACAATATAATTTTTTAGGAGTACAACCTCTGCTTAATAACAATATTTGTCTCAGATATCTTTATTTTAACTTGTTTCATGGGTACCTTCAACAAATGGATTGGTTTTCTGCTTACTTTGCTTAGATCAACAAACAAATTCTTGCAGCCCAGTAAAACCCACAAACAACATGCTGAACACTTTGTGACAACACAGCTACCTCCACAAAAGAGTGATCCCAGGCAGGGCATACTGCAACTGCCTAATTGTAAAATAAGGAAGCTGTGTATCGACAGAGAACATCTATCTGATAAAAGGTTAAACAAAATATAAACCCAGAATATTTAACTATTTCAATATCAGAATATTTGGAAGCACCTGAGGTTTTAACAGGACTGCCAAACTGGCAGTCCTCAACCAAAGCATCCAAAAATCAACACCTCTACTCCATCTTTTGCACAAAGGGCAAAATCTTGTGGAAGATGGGGGCCTGATGGAAGTCTTGGGCTTGTAGATGCAGCAGATTTGGCATTGCCTATGTAGTGAGTGAAATCCTGCCCCCACAGAAGTCAAAGGCAAAATTTTGATCCACTTCAACCAAGTGAGGACACTGTGTATAGGTGAGAACACAGAGCAGAAAACAGTCAAAGATTGAAAAACACAGATTATATTCAATAACCTGTGAGGGTAATAATGACATATGAAATGTAACGGTATGGGAAATTAGAAATATGTGGTAATTTTTTGCTAGTATGAGCAACACCTTTCTAAAATCTAGCTTCATAAGGATTCCAGTTAATATATAACAAGTTACTCTCATTACAGAATGTTCAGATATGAGAGCTTCTCAAGAGTGACTGAACTTATTTTGAACTTTTATTTTCATTTAAACTCTCCATTAAGGAATTTGGGAGGGTGAGCAGGGACGAAAGGCATTTGTTTAGATTCTGCTTTTAATATAGTTTTAACACTTTGATATCAGTCTCTGATTAGATGCAGCATCCCACATTCCAAAGTGAAGAGAGGCTATTTGCTCCCTCTCTCCTCCACCCAACACATATCTTACTTGTGTCTTTTAAGCAGAGCCTCTGAATCAACTTAACTTGTCATTAACAGCAGTTTTTTTGTGGAGCAGCATGCCTTGCTGTGGCCTCTCCTTCTCAGCTCAATAAAGGATTATCATAAAACCCAGTCTAATAATCCTATTTCCAGTTATACTGGGGGGGGAGGGGAGGTTTGCCCACATTCTGTGTTTGAAGCTTGACCCAAAATAAGGGATTTTCCTGGTATTTATCAAGTTACTCTGTAGAATGCCTAAGGATGGGATTCATATGCAATGTAGATATCTGCATCTAAGCAAGTCCTGGTTCCTTTTATAGTCAATAGATATCAATAGACACTCTGAGTGTGTGATTCATCCCATCTCAAGATAGACGTCTAAATTAGGTCAGGTGACTCACTCCCTGGAAGTACTTATTGACTATAAAGGGAATCTGAATGACTAACTCAAAGATTTTTGAAGCAGTTTTCAAAACGAGGTGAGTCGCAACTCATTCTGTGTGCTTCGTATCTTCTGGCACAATGTCTTCATGACCCTTCTTCTCCTTGAACAGTGACTCTCACTGTATTTACACCCAGATACTTCACAAAGCTGCTACCATTTTCCAGCTCTCTCCTGTGAAACCCAGTCACCATCTTCACTTCAATTCTTCCCACCTGGGAAGATACCCCTCAAACGTTGCCAGTCTTCTTTCCCCCGAGCACTTAATGACTCTATTATCTGTCCTTCCTTGTCTGTTATCACCCAGGACTTCAGCCCTTGCATCAAATTTTATTTCATCTTTCCATGCTTACCTCCTGAGGCAAGTTCTTCTTTTTCTTAACTCACCTTCAATTCAAAGAAAGAAAACCTGCTTCTTTCATTAATACTATTAAATGTTATAGAATTTTGAAGTTCCATGACATTAAAACATAATTAATAAGAAATTACTGATTTTTTTTGTTTCTTTTATGTTACAAGTTTTCATCCGACATTTCACTGTTTACAGTGACTTTCCCTGTATGGGGCTTTCTAGCTGCGTTAATTTGGTCTTACCTCCCTCTCCAGCTACACTGTTATTCATCAGGGAAATCCCAGTGGAACTTGTATTTGTATTTTCAGAAATAAATAATAGGTTTGAATTTTGGCCAAAGTCTTCCTCCAGTAGTGAGCGAGAGAGTTGCTGACTGAGACTCTCTATCTCTCATGTGGTCACATAAATTAGAGTCCTGATCAATGATGACAAGCATTCTGCTAGCTAGACAAACATTAATCTGGTTAACTCCCCTCCTTCCCACTCCTTCCTGACACAGAGAAAAGAAGTGCCTTTGGAGAAAGCCTGAGATGTGTAGGTTGATTTTCTCGTAGCTATAATGTGGCGAGGGGGCTCCAAACACCTTCGGGAGTTATGAAAATTCCAAGCAGAAAACAAACAAGTTACACAAAGCATAAAAGGCTGCCTTTCTTTCTTGCTTTCTTTTGCAAGAAATAATCAAAATAATTAATTTTATTGTTTATGATCTCTTGAAAAATATTTTTTTCCACACATTCACGTGAATATTTAAATCTGAAAGTCTGAGATTCTCAATTCTTGAATATATGAATAAAATGAGCAACCATGTCAAGTCTTAAAAGAGAAATCTTATTAACCATACTGCGCTGACAGAGATATACTGTTTTCAGGTGCTGACCTATTGCTGCCCCCGACTGCTCCACTGTGTCATTGGACGTACATGTTGTTGGTGGTGCTCTTTGCCATATTGTGGTGGGCAATGTAGATCTACGCAATATAGCCCCAAAGTTTTACTGTAAAAACCATCTGGAGGACATGATCTTCCAGGAGCTCACCTGACTTTCAAGATCCAAACAATGTAAAGAAACTTTTCCTGTAGAAAACAAGCCTATTTGGATAATAAAGTGAATTGCCACATTTAGGATTAGATTCTTATGCTTTTTTCTTGTATTTAGTAGCAGTTCCTTCAGATACTTAACTGATGGTGTTATGCAGGATGCATTCCTCATACTTAATATAATGACGCACAGCCTGTGGATAGTTTCTTGTACCTTAGGAGGCAGAGAGAGCATCTGGAGGTGAAGTCTCCTTAAGACCTCTATTTATCAGGCATGAGCATCTGCAATTGTTTCACTCCCTTTAAGGGTTCCACAAACCCTATCGGACTCTCCAAGCAGCTATCGTCTCTGTTTAAATCACATTTAAATCACAAAGTGATGCTGGTGCTTAATAAAAGACTGAAAGCCAAGGTGGTGCATTCTTCAGCCTACCCTATTTGCCACATATTTCTATTTGACCTGATTTTATAAGTACCTTTCCATCAAGGGGAAGAGTTTGATTATTTCATTTTTTTTTATGCTAAGGGAGTGTTTTGAAGATTCTGTATACACTTGACTTCAGGAATAGGAGACTATTGTTTTGATCCAGAAAGAGTTTATATAAGGGATAAGGAAGGCAAAATATTCTTGAAAAAACAACCCCCTCCTCTCAAGTTGTGTATCTTGGAGCAGAGGAAACACAATCAGGATCTTCTGTTTTGATTAGCAAAACAAAAAAAAAAAATTAGCAAGACAAAGTTCGTGATATTTGTCTAATTTTCATAGCTCTTTACAGATGTTATGCAAAACTGAGAGCTGCCACCAGCAAAAATTGTTTCTGCCCAGAAATTGTATAGACACTGTCTTTTAAAAAAGTAAGATACAAGGTTTTCTGTAGGATAAATTTCAAAGTTATTTAGGTTTGAATTAGGCTATGCAAAAAAACACCCAACTAAATAAACAACCCAAGCCCCCTCCAAAATCCATTACCCACTGCTTTCCATTATTCCATTCTGAAATATTGTTTAACTATATTTTCTCTGCCTCCTTTTCCCCTTTTATCAAAACCAGAGACATTACTGTCAAATTGATCCTAATGTTGAACATCCTATGTGGTCTACAAAGAAATTGTTGCAACCATGGCCTTATTTATTGGATCATTCTCCGTCACTTATCTGCTTGTAGCTGCCCCTGAATTCCTGAGGCACTGGAGAACATGGTCTGTTCTCAAAACACCTAATTTCAGCCACTGAACAAGCCCTTTACCATCTAAGTCCTGAGAATACCAAACTACCAAGCTGGTAGTTACATAGCTCATGAAAAAATCCAGTTTGTCTTTTCTCCTATAGCTCAGGTGCTAGAGCAGTTTTTCTACAACTTGTGCAGGAGCTATAATAAATAATTCCTATAAAAAAGAATAATTACACCACCAATATCGCCACTAGCACCAGTTGCTGCAATGTTTCAAGAGAGAATGTGATCCTTGTACTTGAATCCTGCAAATGACCATCTTAAAAGCTCACACTTAGCATCTTCCTATTTACAAGTATGTCAAAGCTTCACAGATCCCTTTGGTCAGGACCTTCAAATTTCTGCTTACTTTGAAGTTCTGCAGCTATGTACAAATGTGGAAAATACCTCAGCCTTTATGGAGTAGAGCAGCTTGCTGCTTGGCTTTCATTCTTTTGCCCAGGCCACATGAAACCTCAACCAATACACTCTTCAGGAGTGCTGGGTAACATCATGTTCCCTTATGGATACTATATGGGCTACTGAGAAGAAATTGTAAAGGAGAAGATAGAGATTTCACTCTCCTTACTCTTAATTCCTTGCCCCTTCCTATTTTCAGGAGACAGAGACATAGGAACATAAAATTAAGGGACAATTTTGGCAAGACTTGACTGCTGGACATCCTCTAGTCCAATCCTGTACTCAAAGCAGGACCAACTGTGAAGTTAAGGGGCTCAGGGCCTAGTTCAGCAAAGGACAATAGATTACCTTGTGAATTCTGCTAGCAAGTCACCCTTTGCTTGTATCATTCCTTCCATGTATTCAGAATCAGTTTCTGCTTAATATTATCCTAACACATGTATTTCCATCTTTGTGTCATTATCAATTCCCAGCTAGAAAGAGGAACTTGCAACCCTTTACATTACTTAGAATTTTCATTACTTCAACTTCTCCCAAGCAATGGACATACACTTTTCATCTTCATTTATCCTGCTTGATTGAAATTGTTACCAATTTCTGATTGTCTTTGCTATATTTTCAACTCCAAAATGTGTTTGCCAATAGCTTGTAAACACAATTAACTTATTTATAGTAACAGCTACAATGAATTTTCTATTGAAAGCTCAGCTTTAGAAATTGGCCACCACCCACTTCAATTAAAAAAAAATCAGTTTTAATAGCATGGATTGAGACATGCCCAATTTGTCACTTCCATACTTGTGGGATACAGCCTTACTTGCACAAGACCAGTGTATGAAAGCTCTGTGCATGTCTCTTAAAAACATAGTATAAACACAGTCACAGTGAATATGACCACAGATCCTTCTAGCACAGTATCCTATCACAGACAGTGGCCAATAAAAAAAAAAAGATTCTGGAAGAAAACTGTAAAGAACAGGGTAACCTTTCATGATGACAGACAGGAGAAAAGTCCTTTGGATATTGCTGGAAAGTACCATGATTTTTTACTTAGTAAGTACAGTCATTGTGAAATTCATTGGGGAAGAAGGTAGGAAAAAAAAAACAACAAAACAAAACAGAATGGGAGGGGGAAAGAAAGAATACTTTATTCATTTTCAGTATTGCCCTTGGGAAAGACTACATTTGCCTGAACAGGGCAAAAACAAGTCTGAGTGTGGATCGCTCTGGTGAGTCCCAATCTCACTCAATTTCTGAAAAGTGTTCCCGCACTTGAGCCCTTCCTCAGCCTGGCATGCAGTGTCCTGCACCGCTGCATAACACTCAGGCTCTTCCTTGCAAGGGGAGATTATGTGGAGGGCACAGTTTAATGTTTGTTTGGGGTTTTTTTAATCTTTGGATTTATAAGCTGTACCATTTCAATATCTCTGCATGTGTGGA
Organism: Limosa lapponica baueri; assembly: GCA_002844005.1. Lineage (NCBI taxonomy): Eukaryota > Metazoa > Chordata > Aves > Charadriiformes > Scolopacidae > Limosa > Limosa lapponica. The sequence continues at coordinate 136,039 of KZ506293.1, read as the reverse complement.
TACCCTCTCCAAGAACCAAAATCAATTACCACTGAAGTCAACGAGATATACTGGGCCTGAATTACTAAGGTTTTTTTCACAGTCATTCAAAACAGTTCAAGAGTGCTTAGAGTGCACAATTTTTCTCAATATTTCTTTAATTAGCCTTTGCATCATTTATTATTTAAATAATTTATTATTATATGCCTAAGACAAATGCATTTTTCCTGTCCAGTGGAATAAGTGTTTTGTTCAAAAAGAAAACCAATTAAAGCGGCTACCCGCAGTTTTGCATGCCACAAGTGTACATGTTTTCCAGGCAAAAATCTAAACTCCTTTGGCGCACAATTGATTAATGGCAAGCAAGCACTACTTTGTTTAGGATAAACTATTTTAATGTGACTAAAAATTTCTTAACTAGACAGAGAAACGAGCTTTTGTATTTCTTACAGCATTTGCTTTTCATGGATTCTTTCCCAGTAGCTTGGTTATAGATTTATGGGGTACTTAATATCTTTGCTTTACATTCCAGAAACAGAAAGCTGATATAAAACAGAGATTAAGATATCAAAAACAATTCTTTCTACTTTTTTTCATAGACAAAGATAGTCAAGAATTTAGTACAAATTGCAGTTGATTGCAGTAGACTTTTACAGTATTTATTTTTTAAATTGCTTTGAAGACAAGAGATTTATAAGTGATACCTCAATTGGGTCAGGGACTCTATCAATATACTACAATAAATTTTTATTTAGTAAGCCAACCCTCAATGACATTATTTAGTATCACAGTTCTCTTGGACTCAGGGTAATTTTAAGAAGCAGTTGAGCTTTTTTATGGAAGGCAAAGGCCTTCAGCCAAAATAAGTCCATTATCAAGTCACTAGTGTATGATGGAAAGCTTAGCTGTCTGCAGTGCACAATGTACTGCATGATGCAGACACTTACCCAGGTTTCAAGCAGTGCAGCAACACTAACATCCTTCTGCTACTTCCTGAAGCTCAGGGCAAGCATGGGGTATGGCTGACCTTTGCTGTCTTGTGTCATGAAGACATGACTCAGGGGCAAAGGGACTAGCATAGTGCATCTGTGTATAAGAGTATGACAAAGGCCAGGTTGGATGGGTTTTTGAGCAACCTGGTCTAGTGGGAGGTGTCCCTGCCCATGGCAGGGGGTTGGAACTCAAAGATCTTTAAGATCCCTTCTACCTCTAACTATTCGATGATTCTGTGATTCTAAATAGCACAGAGAGACGGCGGAGATACAGAAAACCGGAAAAGCTGCCAGAAGCAGCACCAGGAGATGGCTGGTGGAAGCAGCTCAGGACAGGGTGCAGACTTGCTCTCTCCTGTCTGACCCCTCCTGAGTATGGGAAACAGCACCCTGAGAACTTGCCATAAACGGGAATGTGTAGAAAAGGTGGCTGTGCCCATCATCAATTCTTCATCAAGTGCAAAAAAGTGGCAAAATTTCCAAAATTGTCTCATCAACAGGGTCAACATTTTGAAATGGAATTGGGAGGGTGCCACAAAGAGAAACCAGACTATTAGTTCAGCTTATGCTGCTTCCTGCTAGTTGTATTTTTGAGAATTTTGCCAAAGAAAATGACACCAATTATTTCTGATCGGATTACTCACGTTATTTAAATCTTTTAGCTAACCATCACAATGGACTTACCCCTTTCACTTATTCATTTTGACACCTGTTTTAGAGGGAATTAGTTCAATGGAGGGTGGTAGAATAAAACATGCACACCAAGCTGATTAAATCAGCACTCAGCCCTGCACACTGTTGTTGTTCTGTTAACTAATCTTGCTGTAAAACAAATTAGTATGTATGCGTTCCTCCTCCAGGCCTGTGTGCAGGCTGTAATGCCATGTTTGTGTCCAGAAAATGGCTTGGTAGTGTCGTAGCAAAGACTTAGGTAGTTGGACAAGCTTCACCTGGAAGCCTGTCTAGGGAGCCAGAGTAGCTCGGTTTGGGTTTTCTGGAGTTACAAGTGATGCCAGAGCCTCTTCAGACCTCCACATGGCCATCTTGAAACCCTCTCCTGATGCGTGATGGAGGGATCAGAGAGAGCAAGTCATCTTCCACTGCATTGTCTACCTGTGCAAAGGTCAACTACCTCCACTGAGTGCTCACTCAACTCTGCACGAGTTGCTCTTGGTTAGCATCAACTGGCAGTTTCAAAGGGAGCGGGACCAAAGAGAGGCTCTGCATAGAGGGGGCTAGATAGTTAACAAATTATTGATCATTAGAGTATATCTCCCCTCCACATGACCTACCTGTTGTACTCTCCAGATGATCAGTGTATCTTGCAGAAAATGCTTTTGGAAACAGATCTATAGTGCCTATGACTTATCAGCACCATAAGACCAACTGTTAGATCTATTGAAAAGAAAAGTCTAATCCTTTTCTTTAAAAAGCCAGTCTTTGTCATGAGAAACAGAAGCAAAGAAGGGTTCAAAGGCAGTGACGGTATGGGAAATCCGAATCTTTCTCCCTAATTATTGAATACAGGCATGCCCTTCATTGCAGAGATTTTTCTTCCCTCCAGACTTGATGATTTGGTGCAAGAAAGCCACATTCTGGATTGCACCCTCCAGGTCCTGGATTTCTCACTCCTTCTACTGGCTTTGCAGTGAGAGATTTGTCTCTTCTCCCATGAGAACCAGGTGGTAATTGTCTCACTGACCATTAATCACCTAAAAATTAAAGACCAAATCTAAATAATTTATCTCAGCTCTCTGCAGTCAATGGAAAGAATGAGATGCCTACAAAGGGCAGCTCATCTCCTTATCTTAGACAATTACAGTAGAATAAGATGAATTACCACTTCCCCATTGACTTCCCCAGAGAGAATCGAGGTGACAAGTTTAGATAAGACAATTCACTTTTAGATGGCAAAAATAAGGAGAGGAATCTCACTCCACCAGAATCATGGCCTCCAGCAACCATATATTTTTCTAAACAATGCCTCTTCAGTTGTCAGTGACTTTTCCTGGTGTAACTCAGATAATGTCAGAATCACAGGTATCCCAACTGTGCACTGCTTCGAGCAATACGGGATGAACATACAGTGGGGTTTCATGGCCAGCATCCAGAGCACAGTCTTCATATTAATATCTCTTTTAGTATGATTTCTCTATAGTCTTCTGTGTAGCATGAATGGTGCAGCAATTTACAAATATATACTTTGAAAATCTATTTTTTTTTGCTTTTGTTCATTTGTTCCCTCACAGATCTGCTATAACTCAAATGTGCATGTGCATGCATATGTGTGTGTGGAAATATATATATAAAAAGAATAAAAGACATGTGCCTTCTGCAAATGCTTTGCCATGTTCACAGAAGTGATTGCTGCCCAATCTCATGCAAGCAGTAATATGAGCTGAAACTATAAAGGTTAATGATTGTTTCTTTACCATAAAAAAAAAATAAATCAGATAGCAAAAGCTGCTTTTCTTCTAATGATCTTTATTAATAATAACCTGCACACTTTTTGAGTGGTGGTGGTGCTGGAATAATGATTGAGAACGGAATTGAAAGTATATCAATAGATAAGGACTGTTTTGCTTCTGAGTAGTCAGAAGTATAGCCAGAAAGGGGTAAAGCTATTCCATGGAAAATGCTGGCTCAGTTTTCTGATGTTAAAATTGCCAGTAATTCCCCATTTCAAGATCTGTAATGTCAAAAAGACAGAGCTTCCTAGAAGTGAATGTCTAACAGCACAGCTAATATGTATTTCTTTGCTCTTTGTGATGCCTGCCAGGTTTTCAACAATACTTGAAAGGCCAAGCAGGTTTTTTAGATTAAGCGGGGCCAAGATAAGGTTTGGAAATTCCATCATTTTCTCAAATAGTCTTTTTTTTTTAACCACTGGCTAAGTGGATAAGTTGACTTGAGGGTACTTTTGTAGCATGAGGTTTTCTTAGTGGTAACCACATAGGACCGGGATTTGAGAAGTTTTCAGGAATTTTACAATGAAGGATAATTTGGAAAGAAATCCCCACTTCCATTTCCCAGGGCAGCGCATGCTGTATTATTGAACAACTGCTTCTTTCTAAACAGGATTATAGCTAATTGTAATTAATCAGCTTCCATCACCTTGGGGTAAGAAGTCTGTCAAACCTGCAAAACTGTGTCTTGTGAATACGTATTCAGGGATGTTTCAAATGTTCATTATTGATCTGGGAGCCATTAAGAGCTAATCTTTACATATTTTGATACGGTAATGGCTTGTGATGTAATTCCATACTCAGGAATTTTTACATGATGGCATGTGTTGTCCAGGAACTACTCACAATATGGATTTTTATGATATATTTTAAAAGTTTACATACAATTATTTCCACTTGCGTAAATGCATATGCCACAGCTTGCACTTCTGATGAAGAAAGGAAGACAAACAAAACACACACATTTTCCATAAAAGGCTGAGAGGTCAGTGACTCATCTTGGAATATTTTGCAGATGAATTAAAATTCCTCTGCTTTAAAATATGTATAATGACATCTCCTTCCAGTTACATAGCTGCATACAGAATAGATTGGGTTTCTTCTCTTTCAACTGCCGAGTTTTGGACGGCAGAGCATAGCAGCAACCCACACATTATTAATAAACAGAATTTCATCTACACGCTATAGGAATTGTGGGAGAGATCCTATATTTAGGCTGTACACCACTTTCCATTACAAAAGATTCTTGTGACCTTTTTATGAGAAGCTATAATGCCTCCTTTGTATATAGTAGACTTTGACTTTTGGCAAGGGAAAGAAATGCCTTTTCTGGGGAACTGGCTGACTTGTACACTATTAACATTTCACACTTTCCTCCCGATCGAGTTCCTCAGGAGTATATTGGGTGCATGGCAAAGCAATAACAACCTGAACAGCCCCATCTGAAGCTGGGCTGATGCCACCAGTGATGCAGCAGCAGTCGGGGCTGCACCGGGAATGCCTGAGAGCTGCCAGTGGGACGGGAGCCAGGCTGCAGCCCTACCAATTAACCACAGTGCGCTTACCCTTCCCGCCGCCCAGCCTCCCTCCAGGAATGCCACATAAGCAGCTCCGGAGCGGAAGAAGGGATATGCCTGACAGTCCAGGTTATTCATTTTCAAGAATTTTTCAAACAGTTTAGAACATTTTGTGCTGGCTGACAGCAGTGATTGAAGCCTTACTTAACAACAATTCAGAAGCCTGATTCTCAGCTGTGTAAAACCACAACCCCTCATTTATATGAAGGAGAAAATGACCCAAATTATTTAAAGATATTCAGCCGGGCTTTGACACTTTACTGCGCGATTCACTAACTCTGGAAAGAATATTATTTAAGACTAACGACACACTAATCTGCAATTAGTTCCCTGGCACATAATGAACTAATAAAACTAAATGATTGTGTCTGTGTGCATTTACATATCTGAGTCCTCTGCGAGTAACGTTAATGATAACTGTACGGTGGATTTACATACAACTTCCCGACCAGCGATCTCACTGTCCTTTACAAGTCCTCATTGGTGGAACCTCACAGTAGCCTTGGGAGGCCGGCCAGTTCCGTTTCCCTAAAATCACAGGTGAGGAAACAGGAGTACCAACAGTTCCAGTGACTTGCACAGGGTTCAAGCCAGGAACGGGAGCCAGGAAGCAAATGTACCTTTGATTTAAGGTGGGTGTGCCTCCAACCGATTATAGTTTGTCTTGCACCTGCCTATGCCTGGGGTGCTTGGCTCCACCTTTTCTGATCCCGACTGGGGCTAAACCGCAAGACCATTCTCCGGCATTTGAATGATAAAGAGCAACAAGAGGAAGGATTTTCTGGCGGTTAGGGTGCTAGCCAAAGCCTTCGCAAGACCTGGGTCCCACCAACACCCTTCCACAACCCAGTTCCTGGCAGAAAGCCTCAAGAGTATGTCGGTGCCTCAGCTGGGAGGGGGCCTAGGTGGCAAGCTTGCACTGAGTCCCAGGTGCCGTGGCAGAACTCGAAACCCTACCAGAACAGGCTTCTAGGTGAATGTCTATAGCTGCTTGTTTTTTGGTTTGTCCCAGTGTCACTCGAGAGAAGGTCTGTTTCCCCCTCCTTCTGGACTCACCCTCCCCCTGCGGGTGCTGTGGCTCCTGTGTCACTCGTCTCTCGGTGCATGGAATATATGTTCAGCACGGGCACTATGTAATTCCAGGCGTAGCATGGTTTGAATGTCAGACGGCAATTTGCTAGAAGGCAGAGATGCATACGGGGAGGAAAAAGGGAGGAGACATTCCACTTGCTCATTATTTTTCTAGTTGCTGAAGAAAGTGCTATTTGCTAATTAATAGCACAGTTCTGTGCTCTATTTCACAACTTCCCTGTATTTACTTTCATGATAACTTCCTGAATCACATCCTAAGGTTTACTACACATTAACTTCATAGTGTGTTTCTTTCCTGCACTTTCCCTCAGTAAAGCATAAGAACGGAAAAAATACCAAAACAACCCACAACATTATTCTCAAATCCATATGGGATAGATTAGGTTCTTAGCCCAATTATGGTGAAGTTTCAAGTATAGCCATCATGGAAAAGCTAAGGAGAAGTTAGGAGATATTCATCATTCTGATGAGAATTGATATCCATCTGAATGGGAGCTTGGCTTTGGACCCCAGTTTGGTTTTGGAATCCATTGAAGTTCCCGCAGATTTCAAATGAGCCCAGATTTTAATCTCTGGGTTTGACCCACCCTAAGCAGTGATACTGATTTCATGCTTCGGGCCACATTTCAATTCGAAATAGAAAAATGGAGCATTTGTGACTTGCAAAGAGGAAATGATGGTATCAAAGGGTACTGAAATGTGTCTATTGTTTTTACAGTTATACGAACTTAAAAGAAAAAAATATTCACATATGTAAACGTAAAAAAAATGGATTCTCTTGTAGGAATGAGCTGTCATGAAAATGTGGGTTCTGCTGTTTGTAGCATCTTGATTTCCTTTAGTATAAAGAGGAACTGCTAGTTTACTTTTCCCCGCAAGAAGTAAAACAAAAGAATATCGCTTCTGATATTCTTTTGAGAATATCGGTTTGAGATTTTGCATGTTTGAAAATTCAGTGTAAACTTTTATGCTTGTTATTCACATCTGAACTTACTAAGATTTCTATGACATATACTGAAAGATGATCCTTTAAAACTGTCTGTTATGATACAGTTATAGTAAAGCTTCTCCGGCTCTGTACAGCGTGAAATGACTGGTGGAGTCCAGCTATATTATGCATGATGCATAATGTCTCTGGTATACACACCCTTACGGTAACTACCCACGGTCATTATATTGGTTTTAAGTGTGTATGTAAGACATAAATGGACCAGAACAGAGTTCTTTCAAAATAGGTGCTGAAGTCATGGCAGTACTTTCTGAATGTACTTTGCTGCATGATGAATATAAATAGAACAGTGCTCAAAACATCCGTGCAATGAAATTCTTTGGAAAGGATGAACTACATATGTAAGGCACTATAAGATGCTGAAATATGACTATTTCAGCGCACATGTATATTTGCAATATAAATCCTCAGCATACATAACAAATGCCAGGCCTTTTTTATTTTAAGACTTCAAAACATTTTATATAACATGTTTACACTGTGATTCCAGCAAAGTAATAGTTGGAAAAGAACACCATGAGCTTTATGCGTAAACGATATTTCAAATGCACTTATTTGATAAGCCATACATGCATGTAAGTTCCACAGAGTTGCAATTGTTTGCTCTTGCCTCCTGGGCCAATGAGCAAGTACTGTTCTAACCCACCTTTTATCACTTTGTGCTAATTATCACATTGTGTTGCAGGATTGAGGGGAAAGACGTACTGATACGAAGACCTTTGCCAAGGAAATGTAGTGCTATGGAAAAGCATTTCTCGAGGAGGCCTCTGACATTTCCTAGATGGGTGCTTAAAGGTGTACACCCTTTGCAGGTACTGCTAGCAGTGCTCTCAACATTTCCCTTATATGCCAGATCATGACTACAGAATGACCATTTCATTTCTCCCTTGTCCATGTCTGATGGAAGCCACATATGCCACGCAGTTAGGCCAGCTGTTGCAAAGAAATATTTCAGATGGCCTGTGGCATTTTCCTTTTTTTCTGGAAGACTTTCATGCAACCCCAAACATGTCAATAGAATAAATCAATTCCATATATGCTAGGAGAACTCTTGAACATTCTCGGAACAACTTCTGGAGATCCTGGAACTGAGATATTCTTAGATGCTAGGAGACCAGTTCACAAGACTGAGAGGAAAAAGACCAAATCCCTCTATTACTGAAATAATGGCAGTTTGGCTAGCAAGTAAGGACCAGATGTGTAGACCCTCTCTATAATGACAATTTTGTTAATACTTAGGCGGGAAAAAAAGACGATTAAAATAAAATTTTACTGTGTGGCTGGAAAAAGCTGAAAAAATTATGTTCTAGAGTCATCTAAGTATCTAATTGGTGTCTTGACTCTGAGTAGTGTTTATAGCGTGATAACAAGGTAACATCAATGAAGAAAAACTAAAATGAAAATCAGCTATAATAATTCATTGAACTCCTAATGCCTTCTGTTTGTCCCCCAGCTTAGGAATCTTCCTTCTAAAAGCTGCTGCATCAGGTCCTGCACATGTCCAGCTATTTTTAGGTTTCCAACAGGCTGTTTACTAGGGATTTGAAGTCTGGCAATCCAGATACTCTAGACACAGTTGGAATGCTCTTGCTCACACACTCGCGCCTCTCCGCAGGTTACACTTGGAATTAAAAACTGCGATGTGGCTCTGTCATTCAAAGCTTACCGTGTCTGGCATTGGGTATCAAAAAAATCAGGATGAAATAGAGCACTGTGGTTTTAATTTAAACTACTTAATGCCAAAAATATTCATGGACAACTTAGTGGCCAGTGGGCAAGCAAAAAATTTTGGATGATCTTCCATTTAAAGATTATAGTTTTTGGTTCAGTCAGAAATCAAGATTTTTATTTAATTTAATAACCTTCCCTCCTTTTAAAATAGTATTTCAGACATTGGTATTCAATATTTAGCAGGCGCTTCTTGAAAATTGGTATTCCCTCCCTCCCCAAGCATGGATTTCAGCAAATTTCTCATTCTCCATTACATGTAATATTATACCTATCCACATGATCAGTGTATATGAACTGACAAGATCAGCATAACAAGACATTTTAAGTTCTGAGCTACTCTTGACTGTTATATCTTTACAAACTTTTAAAATGAAATATCCCCAGTGATTTTGAAATCCCTTTTAAAAACAAATTATAAATTATGTAAAACATTAAATACACACAACTTATTGTTCAAATTATACCACTTGGGGTTTGATTTTTTTTTATAAAGTACATTTATTGGTACTTTTTAGAAGCTATCAAATCGATTATTTTTTAAACTTTTTGGACTTCTCAACGTTTCCATGCTATGGAATTGTGATTCTTAGGGTACCTTGGATCTAGCATATTGAGGAAAACAAGAACAGATAAAATCTTGTTCAAATTAGAAACTATTTAGAAAAGCAGATAAAGATGAATGTTTTCTTGATTCTGTAGCTCCAATATCTATTTTTCTATCAATGTGTTTCTGTAGATGCAAGTCCAATTTAAATTTGCTTTTTCGTGTGGTCCACATATGGCTTTAGCATTTGCAGGTGTAATTTGTTTCAGCAGTCATAGGAGTATGACCAAAGACTACAATAGAGCAAAAGAATTTGATGTTAGTTGTTCTTGTTGGATTTTCACCCAGAAACACAAAGCGGATGCGATGTTATTATTACCTGTCAAATACTCTGCCTTGAATTTTGTCATCATTGTTTGATATAAGTTATAAGGTGGAAACAAATGGAAGGTTAATGTTGATTTTAGAGAGGCCTGAGGAACTTGTTTATGTATTTGGTTCCAAAATGCTGAAATTTGAATCCTGAAACCTTAAGGAGAGGTCAATGGGAATTTAACATCTGAATGTCCCTGAGGAGCTGGGCTTTGGTGCTGTAAAAATTGAGCTCTTTATTCCAAAGGTAGGCCTGAGGCCACTGTCCTGATTTACAGATAATCCCCATCCCTTGACAGTCTTCGGGCCTGTCTCTTAACAGGAGCTGTAACTCCTCACCAGCTCTGATATTAAAGTTAATTAGGCACTGTGGATGCCAGAATACAGGTTTAAGGTCCAACTGCACTTACCACTGTTTGAAAATGTTGGTATTTTTACTCTGTTTCTGAAATACCGTCTCTGTGAGAGGCAGTGGGTAGGACGGGACCACATGTACTTTGCTTTGTTTTCCCTCCAACTTGAACTCTGTGTTGTGAAACACAATCAGTCTGGTTATGGTCTACACAGCTGAGCTTTCCTTAGATGCAGGAGCATTCCTCTTAAGGCAACAAGCATTTAAAATGATGTAAGGGCTTTTCTGACCCCCTGTGGGTAATATCAGCAGACAAAACAAGGACTGAGAAGTATGCTTACTTTTTCTGACTTCCCAGAAAACCAGGAGTAAAAGTCTAGTAGAACGAAGTCCCTACTAGGAGGACACAAATACATTTAACATGCAAGAACTTGTACAATATTGCTATCTATTAGATATTCTTCTGCTGGGTACAGAGGACTTCTGTGTGTACAGTGCACAAGGGAAAAGTAGCATCTTCTGCTCCATCCCCACCACACATCTCTGACTGGGAGCTTGTTGTGTAGCTTCATGAAATGACTTCAGCTTGTGCAGATGTACTTCCATTAGCTTCGATCTGTACCTCCTTCCCCAGGTACTGGTAACAACCATGCCCTTGTAGAGCATAACACAGCATGAGCTAACTACCCAAGTATTTTGTCAACTTTTTGATCAACCTTTGCACCTTGCCCCAAGTTCTCTGTTGCCACAGCTACATTGCTAGCTTTGCCGGAGCTAATGAGCAGCTCTGGTATGTTTACCTGAGCTTTAGCCCCTGAGTTATCCTTTGTGTATCCCTTCCTCGCTTTGGCACTTTGACACTTTGGCAAAGAAAGCCAGGAGGATGCTGGCTTGCATCAACAAGGGCATCACCAGCAGAGATAAAGAAGTCATTATCCCACTCTACTCAGTGCTTGTCAGGCCACCTGGAATACTGTGTTCAGTTCTGGTCCTTTTTTTTTACAAAAAAGATGTAGACAGGCTGGAGAGGGTCCAGACAAGGGCCACCAAGATGATCAAAGGACTGGGAAGCCTGCCATATGAGGAAAGGCTGAGAGAACATGTTTGTTCAGCCTTGAGAAAAGAAGGCTTAGGGGAGACCTTATCACCATGTTCTAGTATTTAGAGGGTAGCTACAATGAAGGTGGAGACTCCCTTTTTACAAGGAGTCGCATGGAAAAGATGAGGGCTAATGGGTACAAGTTACTCCTGGGGAGATTCAGGTTGGACACAAGACAAAAATTTTTCACAATGAGAGCAATCAGCAATTGGAATAATCTCCCCAGGGCAGTGGTGGATTCCCCATCATTGGACACTTTAGGATTCAGCTGGACAGGGTGCTGGGCCCTTTTGTCTAGACTGTATTTTGCCAAGAAAGGTTGGACCAGATGATCCTTGAGGTCCCTTCCAACCTGGTATTCTGTGATTCTATGATTTATGTATATTGTGCAGAATTCTTGGCAGGAGGACAGCTCAACTAGGTGGTGACATGAGAAGGAAGGGCAATAGTCTTCTCTGTCCCCCAGTAGGGGGACTACGTGCTGTAAGCACTCACTCTGAAAAGTCGCTCAAGCCCAAATTGGTTTCCGATTTGTGCTTCCAAAGGTGGACTTCAGGATGGGGAGGACAGTCTCAGCCATCTGCCCTTGTACATAAAGCAGAGCAGAAGCTTAGCTTTAAGTGCCCTGAACTAGTCCTGGAAGAGTGGTGAACCACATTAGTCTAAAGTTAGCCTATCTGTGTACTGCTTTTATATCCCTGTGCAGCGGTCCCATCACTAGATAACATCCAGCCCTCATAGCTTTGCCTGGAACAATCCTTCACTACATGCTGTTCCCCTGACAGTCTCATTATGTGTGCTGAGAAGGAGCGATCACAGCTTTGACATGAAAACATATTCTTATTAATTAATCCCATAAAAAATTTCAAATGGCTATATCAGCAGAGCTGTGGCTGTCCTATATCTAAATGAGAGAAGCTACTATCTCACCATGACAGGGCCTGTAGGAGCTCACATGCGTACAGGGTAGTGAGTGTAGGGATGCTTAAAATACCTGTGAGATTCTCTGCACACTACTGGAAGTAGCACAAGCTCCACAACACCTGTTTCAAATATTTCTGGGGAAAGGCTTTAGACTATCCTCAGCAGAGAGGAGCAAGAGTTAAATTGTCTCCTACAGAAAGAGAGGCTAAAATTATCATCCTGGATATGTATGCATATCACTGTACCTGTAGCTGCCTTCATGCTGGCCACCATGGTTTCACGTGACCAGATATCCAGAGAAGAAAAGGGAAGCACCCAAGAAGGAAAGAAGGGGCTTAAACAGTCTTGGTGACACTTTCTTGTGCCTGGTCTAGTGGGAGGTGTCCCTGCCCAAGGCAGGGGGGTTAGAACTCAATGATCTTTAAGGTCCCTTCCAACTCTAACCATTCTATGATTCTATGATTCTTCTGGGCACCGTTGATCCCAGGTTGCCCAACTGCTGAAGGTATGAAAGACCCTCACAAGTATTTGTGGTCCAGGGAGAAACTTGCTGTCAGTGACTTACAGCCTGTGGGGTGGAGTTGGAAATTCCTGGCTGCATCATAGGGGGTCATACTTTGCTCCTGGGAAAGAGCAACAGCAGAGACCAAGTGTTGTGTGAATCCTACTGGAAGGCTCTGTAATGTTCTCCTGAGGAGTTAACAGCATATGAGGTCCATACCACTTTGCTGCTCATTTTCTGTGCTCCTCATTCTCTATTGCATTGCAGTTAATGAGTCCAAAAGTGGTACCATAAATGTATCACTTCATTTTAATAGGGTTCAGATACCCTGTACGGATCCTTAAAAATGCAGTCCAGTTCACATAAAAGCAAAACAATAACCTTTATCCTCCAGATATCCAACCAAACTTGTTTCATCTCCATGGTACACCAACAGCCTCTTGTCTTCTGGGAGTCTTCTTTCAGCTGCCTTTTCTCAGCTGCAGCAGCACAGAGCAGAGAAAGAGGTAATCCTTGAGGTAAACACTTGTCAAGCCTTTCAGGAGTTTATAGGTCAGGAACAACACTGTCAGTCTGAAACAAGGAAGTTGTGATTACAGGTCTACATGGAGGAAATGCCAGAATTAATAAGGAGTCTGCTCCACCTTCAAAAAATCAGCAGGCTTGGCTCTGAGAGGTCACAGGAGCAAGTTATTTCTAGTCCTGTGAGGCTGTCTGCAAGGAATGTGCTGCTGCCTCTTTCTCACCTTGAGGACACAAAGCAATGGTGATTCTCATAATTGACCAGAGCAAGGCAGTATGGGACATTGTGGGTGAGATGGCTGCGGAGGGTAGAGAACTTTTACAGCTCTCTAGAAAGTCACCACCTTCTTCACTGCGCCTGTGAGAGCGAAGGTTGGACAGATGCAGGATTCAGATCTTATGTTAACCCGAAACACGATGCCACCTAGAACTGAAGGCAGTTATGCCTTTGTTTCTAGCAAAATTTAGACCAGTGGTAGGGTATGTACACCTGGGTGTCATCAAGTCATTTTCATTCAAACAAGCATCCCACCGAAGGTGCTGACAAGCTGCTTCGTTCATCTGTCATGCTTTCCCAGCCACCCAGGACCTCTTCAGGGTGCTTCAGGGTTCTTGTTTCTGCCTGAAAAGCTCAGACTCACCAACAACACGGTCTGAGTGTGCTGAATAAGCACTGTCCAGGCCCCAGTAAAACAGACTCTTGCCTTCATGAGTTATTGTGAGCTGGTAGAGAGAAAGTCAGTCTGGTGCTAATGAGTACTATTAATATCTCCTTTTGTGAGAACAAGTCATCTAATACCCTGAAGCTAGAGGCAGTTAGATTCTTGCTTGGGAGACCATATCATCCTATTATCATTTTCATCTGGCAAGCAAATACAGAGAGCTAGAATAAAACCAGTGGATTAATTATACATTTTCATTGCAATTCTTAATCTCATTAAAACTTTTGCAGACAGGACTGAATCATATGGCAACCTCGGGTATTTGTTTGTCATTAATGGAATTCAGACCCTCGCATCCGAACCTCTCTGGAAGAAGGCACGAACCTGCTGAGGCTGCCTGGACCACTCTGCGCAGAGAGACGGATGTGTCCATCCTGCCGTGCTCACGCACCCACTGTGTTCCTGCGAGATTTATTCTCCCTCCTGGTCTGGTTTTGTGGTTGCCAGGTGACTGTCTCGCAACGCGAGTGACTCCTATATTCATCCCGTGGCTTATTTTCAGTTTGAGAGCAAAGTCAGGTTAAATGACTGTTTGGGAAAAGTGGTTAAATGGGTGGCAGGAGTTTGGTGCTCTTAAGGAAGCTCCATTAGCACTGTAGCGTCTGGGGGTCTGAGAGTAATAAGCAAGTTTTGAAAAGAAAAGTTGAATCTGCATGCTTTCATGTAGCGTATGGTTTCATTTCCTTGTTTTTTAGCCTTGATTTGGGTACGCTGCATATGTAGCAGCCTCATGAGCTTCACAAGCAAGATTTCTATGTATTAATTATACAACTTTATTATTTCCTGGATATTAGCATTAAATTCTTAAAATGTCATCTGGATGCCAAACACTTAAAATTCAAGATGTAGTGCATTTAAGAAAGGCTCTTATCTTGTGTTACTGAAATCGTGCTTTTTCTCTCAGGCAAGCAGTTATCGCTGAAGTCATTTACAAGTAGACTTTTTTCAGTTGCCTTAATCAAGCTTTTTAATATACATGCAAATTGTAGCAGCAAAATGTTTGGATACACAAAGGCAAGAAATAAGTGTACGTACTGTATTTCTTTCTAGATAAAGTGTGAGGATATGGTGAATATTTTTATAAATACAAGTATAAATGCACTGAAAGCACGCTCAAAGATTGTTTGTAAACTGAGTTAGGATTTAAAACCTCATTCAAAGACAAGGTAAAAGTGAAGATTAAAAACACTGAAGAACTGGGCATTGAACAATGGTATTAAACATTTACAAAAAGGGACATTTTGTAATTTCTTGTTTTGAATCTTAATGTGGGTGGAATCCTGGCTCTGCTGCAGTCAATGGGAGTTTTGGCATTGACTTCAATAAGCCTGTGTTTCACCCTGTATTTTTAGGATAATTCTTCAAGGGATTTATGAGATATAATTTTAAATCATAACAGAAAACACCCACTAAGGAAGCTACTAAATATTTTTTCGGGAAGAACAAATAATTTTAAGATGGGAGCAACTTGAAATACTCTTCCAACTGATTTTCATTTGCTCTTCTTGTTTAATGCAGCTTGAGTTTTATATCATGACAGGAAAAAAAAGAAAAGTCAGGTGAATGTGCATGTTGCAGAATTTTACTCTTATGAGACTTCTAGAAAAGCTGCAGCATCCAATTTTTTTAGTTTTATATTTGATGAACTTTAATGAACTTGATACCCTCCGCTATTAGATTAGAACCGCACTACATCTCATCATTAGTCAGTCAGATAATTAATGGTTGCAACTGCTGTAATAAAAACTGATATTAATCAAACCTGCCATGGTCTGTTTATTATTGTGAAGCAATTCGCATATGACAAGCTAACAGCAAAATACAGAAGAAACAGAAAAGCTATTCATGCCCATTGTTTGTTTCGCTGAGTGACATTTTGCATTGGTTAACACCATCTGACACAAAGCAGGTAGCCATGTGTTTTCAAAGGGCTGCTTCAACCTCTATGGCAGACAAATAGGAGCCTTTATGTTGACTTCCGTGTGCTTTGAAGTCACTAATGAGTATGTTTTTGAATAACATATAGTGTGAAATCTCAGCTGAAGCAGTAAGTACATTAGCATTAGGGTGACTGTTTCCCATTCTTCCTCCTTCCCTCTACTTCCTATTTTTGTGGTTTTCTGATGTTGTGTCTTGTCTGTGATTACAGCATAAGCTTTTTGAGACAGGAAGAATGTCTACTTATGTATACACATATATACATGTGTCTGTGTGACTTTGTTTCTCTACATGACATCTCATCTATTCTGAGCCCTTTGCATGCTCTTGTGCATGAATTTCCCAAAACGTAGCTATATGGTCCTGGTGACAGTACGTCTAACAGTTCCTCAATTATAAAATTAACTTTTTTTATTGCTCAGGGGCTGTATTTTGGTTTAATGCCTGTTACGTTAACATGCAACTCCTGTGTGCTAGCTAAAATGAAGGGAATTTTCAAAGAACTGTTTGCTAAAGGGCCACAGAATCACACCAGGGGATGAATGCAGAGTTCAGATCATCCTCTTTGACTGTTTAATAATACCATTCCTCTGCAGCCTTTGCCAGAGGGGTCTGTTCATCGAGGTCAACATTTTCAACCTAAGAATTAAATTTAGATTCTTTGGTCTATATTTACGTACCTAAATATAAACGGTTTCATTTTCAAAGGTGCAGATTACTCTGGACTGGTGCTGACAGCATCTATTCCCATCTTCTCTGGTAGAATTATTAAGAGGCACCTTCGTGCCGCGCTGTGCCAAGCAGGGATTCCTGACATGCAAACACATGTAAATATCATGAGTGCCATCTGCAAACGTAAAAGGACCAGGATGAGGAAGGTTGTATGGATGCACTTCAGTGGAATGAGTAACTAAGCGCAGAAGCTGGGAAGATCAGAGTGAAGACTGATTGTTAGGCTTGATTTTTTTATGGCAATGAAGATCTGGTTAGACTACAAGTAAAAATGAGTCAGTTGATCCCAACTAAATCTTGAATAAAGAAATGCGCAATTACTGAAGCACCTTTTTAAGGAAGTGTTTGTTCATGTCAGACAAGAGCTGCAAAATGCAGGAGAGTTTGTTGGCTTCAGCCTAGAAGAAACCTTAACACGGAAGGGCAAAGTGCTGATTGTCCATGCCGAGTTTTATTGATGCATTTGCATAGGGATGGGTACAAAACATCTGATCTAATTGGAACTGCTCCTCTTTGCCTTATGAGTTCTGAGTTGGTGGCAACCAGGAGTTATCAGGCAAAGTGTGTAAAAAGACCACCAAATGCAGCTCAAGCACCTTTTGACTGAAGCATTTTTACTGACTTTAAACGGAACAAACGACATTCATGCTGCTGATCCAGAGAGAGCTAAACTACATGTGTTCTTATATCTCATCCACAGCACTGCCAGGATTTGCTTTTCATGTACACAGTAACTGACAATAAACAGCTAAAATAAAATATCGGTTCTCCAAAGAAAGTTGGCCAGTTCAGGTAAAAACACTTTCCGCTCCAAACTTCTGTACGCACACATTACTGTCCATATTTGCAGGTGTCTTCATTACTAGGTTATTTTGTACCATGGTAAGTCTCCCCTTTCCTGCCACCTGTCCCCATTTTAAGTTGCTATGTGAAGGTAGAATATAATACTTTTTTCCTAATTCTCTATTATTAAAAAACAGCGCACGTTCATACTTCAGATGAGAAGTTGTTACCTGAAAAATGCTAGAGGTCTTGCAGTCTTTGAGGGTATTTGGAACAAACCATTACTGTTTGCAGACTAATTGTTTGGTGAGAATAAGGAGAGCTACCTTAATGACAGCTTGTGAAATAACAATCTATGATATAGTACTTGGATGTAGCAACAACTGTGTTTCAAGCCAAGTAAAAAAACTGTCAGTATCTTGTGCGTGAGAAGCTTGTAGATACCCTGAGGTGACTTCATATAATTCTAAACCAGCAGGTAGCTTCTTGCATAGCTAATCATGGCATCAGTGCCTGGAGCAAGTGGAGGTGGTTGACAATGTACTTTAGTTTTAGATGAATTCAGCTCCTTTTGAATATAATTTTAATTCCCTGTTCCAGTTTCTAAAGTAGGCATTTACATGCTTTATTTTTCCAAAATACAGAAAGTAACCTTGGGGAGGGGAAAGCGTAGTTTATGTTAAAAAAACACCAAACATACCCAAAACCAAAAAAATCCCCCATTTTGGGAACTCTAATGTCTTGTAGAGCTGGGAGAACAACTCCTAGAAAATAGTCCAAAATATTTCTTTTTCTCTCCCTGTGAAATATCGCTAAAACATTTCTGAGAAAGCTTCCATGTAAGTCAGTTGAGAGTATAGGTTATCCACAAACTACTTAAACTGTACACACCTCAAACTATTTGCTAGAAACTATTTATGGTGTTTGAGTGGTTGTGGGGTACATTAATATCTGCTACCTCATAGAATAACTGACATTTTTATGAAACAAGAGAACTACCAGTGATTTCAAGATGACTGTCCAAGAGCTTTTATTTAAAACAGAGTGTCAGCTTTTAATACAGCATGTAAGACATGTTAGATGCAGGTAACTCTTTAATGGGATTAAAGATGGGTAAGCACTTAAATGGGTAAGCACTTAAATACTTACCTTTGAAAGATCCATTAATTCATACCTTTTAACACCTTTAAAAATCTAAGTCATATTTGCACATGGGCTTGAGCCTTTTTTTTTCACAACAATACTCTTGTTACGCCAAATAGCAGCAAATTAATACTACTTTGACACTTCCTAATAAGAAATGAGAGAAAACAATTGCTTGTTTTCATCTCTGTGAGAAATATTTAAAAACATGGATCAAAGCAGTTGGTTTACTTTTATTCAGTGAATGCTGGAAAAAAACCTTGACTTGTTATTGTCCCACGTCTATTGTCTTCACTATACCTAGACTATGTCTCAGTCTAAACTCTGAAATGGTGTGTATATATCACATGTAAAAGTCTATAGCTTGCTAAAAGCTTGTGTTTCAGTGCTTGAGCTGCCACTGCTGGGCTAGTTAAATTTTTCTGTTAGTGCCCTGTTGCTCCACATCATGTCAGGAGAATAAAAATGCTGAGAAGGACCAATTTACAATCATGTTATATCCACATGAAAGTCAGCCTCAAAAGCTAAATTGTGCAGACATATTATTCACCAACACTATATGCCTTTCCCCATTGCATAAATATCCCCAAATCCCCGCCATGCTTGGAGAAATTTTCCAGAGCTCTTCTTTCTTTCTTTTCTGTTCAACTATCTCTCACTTTACATCTACTCAGAGCTATTTTCTTCTCATCTGCCCATTCAGAGAAGAATCTAAAATGCAAAGGTTATCTGCTGCTAAACTCTTTCTCTGCAGACAGACCCATAAGGTGGCTCATGACAAAGAGCAGCCCATCATTCGTGTTCATTACACCAGCATGTAAATCTGTTGGGGGTGACCGGGGAAGTCAGGAGCTAGTTGAAATTTTCAGAAACTTTCCAGAAGCCTACATTGGCTCTTTTGACTCTGCATCTTCAATGATTTTGGATGCAATGCTATAGAAGTAAACTAAAGTTTGGAATGAGGAATAGGAGGGAAGGGTGCTTTCCATATAAATCTAGCTAAAACTTCACATATGAAGAGTTTAGTCAGTCTGGTGGAGTATAAATACTTGCAGAGACTTTTTGCCTGCCTTCCCTCTGAAACAGTATCGCCTGGCTGGTTTAGTGTAGCAGTTAAAAATTGCCTCTCCTGGGGAGTATTAATGGGCAAAAACTTTTATAGTGTGGATGCAAATTTAGCTTACTTGAAAATGGAAAGTAAACACAAGAGCTGGATGAGATGTGTGTGTAGGCTAACCAAAGATGCTCAAAAAATAAGCCATTATTAAAGCAGAGAATATCTGGGTTATTCATCCCAGGCACTATAAGGAAATACACGTCTATCTTAAAAGACTCTGAGTTACTAATTATGATTTATTGACAGTTTTCTTGAAGGAAGGTTGTGTTTATATCAAAAATAGGAATTGAGACCAAAAAAAATGTGGAAAAAAATAATTTGATCAAATGTTTACATTTTCAAAAGATGTCAAAACAAAAAATACAACCCTGTTCCTTCAATAATGCATCAGCTTTCACTTATTGTCTTTTCCTCTTCCCCTTTGTTTTCTCCTACTGAAAATATCAAGAATACAAGGGGAAAGGGACTAAATAGGATGAACAGTGTTCTTGTACCAAGACTTCTTCTGATATAAAGTTTAAAAGTATTTCAAAGTTGAGAAATACATTTTCCAACTATTAAAATTTTTCTGATTATTTTTCCAGTGAAAGAAGAGCATAAAAAACCCACCCCCAAAATAACAGGGAGAGACAGAAACATTAAACTGGAAAATTCTAAATAAAGCAAAAATAAATCTTTTTTCCCATCAGAAACAAACCCCAATTTTAGAATTAAATGAAAACTCTTTAACTGGTTTTGAAAGCATAACATTTTAATCAGAGATACTCAAGAAATTGAGTCATTTGGCTCAGTTCATCACAGCCAGTCATAACTGTGAAGCAGAACAGCCTGAGAAACAGTCAGGGAGTCACTGAGGACAGATCATCTGCAGATAATCTGCAGGTCATGACTGAGGTCATTTAGCACAGAACAATCACTATTTTTTGATGGTATTATGAGATCAGCAATCATAATATGCTTTCTACTTGGGCATGAGCACACACTTGTATGTTTGTATGCACTAAAACAAATGGTTCAGACCTCGTGTGGTCAGAAATTTGGTATGCCTATATGAAAAGGTTATGATATATGCAAAGGTGATAATGCACAAAAATTCTGTGCATTATAAACAAACAAACAAACAAAAATTAGGTAGGCAAAACAGCAAGAGTTAGGATTATGTGTAATGTTATGTCATAAGAGTAAGAAAGGGTGGGGTATGTTAACGGTATGTAGATGTCTACATGTAGTCTATGGAAAAGATGTTTACATCTGAGTTAATCAACATGGTTCTCCTTAATAGTCTCTGGAGAGAAAAAGGTGCTTGTAGTGTGTAATGTGTCTCTATCATAACAGAAACATCTAAGCCAGTTCAGATGAAATGTGTCCCGAGTGCTTCATCCTTTCATCAACGATAGCTAACATGACTAGATCAGATGTAGATGTCTACATGGTACAAGTGCAAAATTAGGTGAGAAGACTTCTTCCCCAAACAACTTACTAGATCCCTAGCCAACTCTGTGAAATTTGCTTAGGAGTGTCTAACAAAAGACGGAGCTGAGTATGACAAACTGTAAGAGGAGCTTGGTCTGTCTGTGATCCTTTTTATTAAAATTCTTAATAGCAGTAATGTTTATCTTTCCCTCTGAGGAAGAAAAAAACCCAACAGTGTAATGGCCACTGGTCATGCGTTGTTTGGGATAAAATCTAAGGACTCCATAGATCAGTGTTAACCTGAGCTGTGCCTAAATCCCAGGGTTAAGTGTGGCTGAGTGGTTGAAAAGGTCATTCTTTTAAAATTTGTTTCTGGGCTAATTCCAGCAGTCGCATGAGAATGATTGCTGCCTGTTCAGTCTCTACGAGGACAGTGCTTTTCTAGCGCTGCTTTTCTAGTGCTAATGTAGCCCAATAGCTTAATTCTCTCTTTAGTTTTTAACCAACGAAAAACCACTGGTGATATCTTGCCTCTGATTCTGCAACGTGAAGTATGGGATGAGACTAGGCATAAGCATTCAGTTTTGCTTAACTCTACTACCACTGAAATTGCAGTGAAATGCCCATTTCTGGCCATACTCTGGTTTGTAGAAAGTTAACCTCTTCTGTTTATTTCAGGGGTATAACAATTACTGTTTATGTATTGATACAGAACGCTGGTTAAGGCTGAGCTTCATCTACTGCCTCATGCCCCACCATCTGTCTTCTTCTCTTCTTCTCCTTCTCTGCACCTCTCACAGGTACAACTAACATATTAAGGTTTCTTCAACACCTTCTCCAATATTCTCAGCTATGGCCAAGCTGTAGCTACAGAAACGGCTACAGGGGTGTTCAGTATGGCTGACAGGGAACAGATGGACATGAGATGTCGTACATCAGCAGCAAAAGCTGGTGGGAAACATGCAGTCTGCTACCCGAGGTCTATGTTACCAGATAATTCTTGTGCGGTGGAGGGACTCCGGCTCGGGAAGGATGTACCAGCTTTGGAGCTATGATCAATTTAGCAGTTAACAAAGTGGTCAGCTAGTCAGTGTTTCCAAGCCCTCATCTGAAGTAAAAGAAAGGTCAAGCAGTAAGATGTCTAGTGTGTTTTCTAAGCAAACAAATAATCGCTCAAACAGAAAATCCAATCATCCCTTAGAAATTTAATTAAAAAAGATAATTCAAAGATAGTTTAAAATTACTATGTCAGGTGATAGAGACAAGCCCACTGTGCTCAATAAATCAAGCATAGCTGAAACACTCAGTGGGTTTGGCTCCCTTGCCTCACATGAAGCAATTCTCAATTAAATGTGAGTTTTCTTCTTTAAACAATTTCCATGGTTTGATTTTCTTTTTTGTGGTTATTTGTTCCCTTGGAAGGTGTGCTAGTCATGTTGCTTTTGAACTAAAATTCAGCATACCATATACTTTTTATTGGCATCAATGCAATTGCTTCTCTTTGGCCTCCAGAAGTCCCAGACCTCCAGACTAGAAGTTGTGCGGAGTGCTGCTGGCGCCTTTTCACAAGTACAAAGAAGTGCAGACACATCACCCCCACATTGAAGTTTCTTTTTGATTTCAAGATCCAGTTCAAAATAACTCCCCTGGTTTTACGGACTTTTCAGGCACTTGCTCGAATCTATTGTAACTCATAGATCTTGGGTTAGATCCACTCCTGGCTACACAAAGAGGCTGGAAAGTTGCCCGAAGCATGCAGTTGACCACTCTCCCAGCTGGAAGGGTCGTGGCCAGAGCAAGTTGTTCTCTAGTGATCTCTGCTGTGCAGTTCCCATTTGAGGGAGGCTACTATCCAGCACACTTTTAAGCAGCTGCAGGACTTCTCTGAAGTATGCAGAAGATGGCACGTTAAGAAGTCAAAGGCCTCTTTCATGACGCAGAGCTACAATAGGTGCTGCGTGACGCAATTTTTCATGAGGAAGGATCTCCTTCACAGTAATTCTCAAAACTGCAGTGTAAACATTGTTAAGACTCTCAGTTTTTCCTTCTAAATTACCTGTTTTTTTCTGAAGTCATGTTCTTCTCTGGACCTCCAGGTAATCCATCAACAGCCAAGTGATGCCTGTTTTGCTCCCTTGGCTCCTACCACCTACAGCTTTCTGTTTCTATAACTCAGCACTGCTGACTCTTAAGATTTTATCACAAGTCTCATAATATTTTGTATTTTTTATCTAAACCTCCACTGAAGTCAGCTAATTACAAGAAAATCCCGTCTCATTTTTTATGACGTTGATACATAACCCTTACAGTTGCAAAGAACGGTCTGGGCCATGAAAATTTTAAAAGTCAAAAGCTACATGAAAACCTCAAGAAATATTTTCAGTTTCATGGCTTTTATGGCTGTCTCCATAATTTCAGGTTCTGGCTCGTGATTTTTGAATGCTTATACTGCCTCATCAACATGCTACCCATTTTCATGATATGACTCTGTGTTGCATCAATTTACTCTGTGCTGAACACTTGAAATTTGCATTACTTTCAGGTCAACAGCAATGTAGATGATTAATTAGAAATAAAAAAATATATATTCATATACTCATTTGTCTACAGCCTAAGTAAAGCAATCTCTTCAAGAGTAAGTTACATACTATACTTTTATATAGATGAAAAGGAGCCATATATTAAGAAGGAAGTATGTACCCAAGCTTGGGGTGACTGCTGTTTCCAGCAGTGAAAAGCTGTGGGTAAATCATGGAGATTGTTCCATCCAAGTGGTAGAAAAATGTATAGCATGATCTGTATTTTGCATGGCCTGTGTATGTTAGGGCACAATCTTTTAAATGTTTTTTACCAGAGGACACTGAAAAAGTTAGCAAAGATCTGAGAAGACATGTGATCGTTGTCTATAAATACATTAAAGAGGTAAATACAGGGAGGTTGAAAAGCTATTAAAAATAAAGGATAAGGTTGGCACAAGAACAAATGGTATAAACTCACCATGAATAAATTGAAGCTGGAAATTAGGAGGTTTGTAACCATCAGAGCAGTGAGGGAGTTTTGCCTGTTTTTACTGAGACTATGCTACGTAGCCTTGAAAAGCCACATGCCCTACTTACCATGAATTCAACCTTTCAGGGGTCAAGAAGAAACATAAAAATCTTCAGAAATCTTTACTCCAAAGCATAAAAATGTCACAATTCCAAGGACTAATATTTATTGTAGGACCTTTTCAGCTAGAAGCAATAGTGTGAAGTTCTTGTTCCCAGCCCTGCAGGGTTGAACATTTTTTAAAAAATAGTTATTGAACATGTGTTTTGCATAAGATGCCTTTAAAATTCACCCCTCCATATGGCTGAATATCACCTATTCTGAACCTCCCTTTTGCTCTGCTATCACTTTGAGGGGAAATTCTAATTTCAAAGGAAAGAAGGAAATGTTTTTCACTTTCTTTAAAATGGATACTGCTGTACTGTTAGATTAGTGAAATTCAAAAGTCAGGAAGTTACAGTTGCCGTCTTAAGAGGGAAAATCTGTCCACGTTTTAATCTTGAGGTCTCTAGTCATATTGTGCTAAACTATGGTTAAAAAAAAAAAAAAAAAGAAAGAAAATTGGAAACCACTCAATACAAACAAATTATACGTGTGATATCGGAGGCATGGCCTGATCCCATTTTTAGTAGGTTACAGGAAAACTATATGGAGTTGTGGTTAGAGCAACAAAATAATAACTTTGAGGTGATGCTTACCAACTTTTAATTATTTTCTATGAAACAAATCAAAACCTGCCTCAGTTTGCTAAACTTGTGGGTTCAAGTTTTACAACTGTAAGATCTCCCAAATGCATGGTATTTTGTGGGTTATCACTTTAAAATAATATTTATATATAATCTGTGTCACATAGCTGTACAGAATTAGACCACACTTAAACAATTCCCAGAATAAATAATTTCAAATATTATTTCTTACTCTTTGATTTCTTTGTACCTTGTTTCATTCCTTACCTACGTTAACTCTTCTGCTCATTCAGAGGCCACCATTTGCACTGGCTGGATTCATAGCTCTGTGTTGAAAAGCTGCCTTCGTTCCACCTTAAAGTTAACTTGCTTTTGTCTTTATTGCCTTAATTTTTGCAGCCACATAACAGTGGCGGCTCCTACACCTGACTGTGCCTAATTACCTCTGGAAAGCAATGCAAGTAACTCCAGCATTAGTCTGAAACTCTTTCTTGTTTCCTTGCTGACTCCTTTGTTCATGTCATATTTATTTGCTAGTTCTGAAAATTCATGTTCAGACTCAGCTACGCATCCAACCCACTTTGTTTTTATTTATCAACCACCTAGCAACATTTTCTTTATACAGGATCCACAATGACTACGTGTCATTCAAAAGCATTACGTTGTGTAAGTATTCGCAGCTCTCTTTTTTCCTGAAGTTATTTATCTCACAGCACTCACTATGAAAAAGATTTGCAATCTTTTTAAGAGAAGCCACTTACATTTTTCTACAAAACGTCTTTCAAATTCTTACAGTATAAACCCAATCATTATTACTAACCCTTAGCAGAGGTAAGAGGAATATGGAAACCCCACTTTCCAGAGTCATTTGATTACATGGGACTTTTAGACTTCAGTTGTAGCCTAAGCCTAGGCAGGGAGAGCTTTAAATACGTGACCAAAATGTGCCTTGAAGGCTGAACCTCCCCCTACAACATAGAAGGTAAATAAAAAAAAAAAAGCCTAAAATATGTTTCATCTCTAGATATCTTTGATATTAGGGCCAAGTTCATAATTATTAGCAGGTATGAAAGAAGAGTTTTGAGCATTTATGGCACCAAGAAATCCTAATCCAGAAGTAAATATTTTGTTTACACCTAACTTTAAACATCTATAATATAGACATCTGCATTGCTCTATACTCCCTTTATTGTCAGGGTAAAGAAACAAACACTTGCAAGGAGCCTGTTCATCTAGCCTCTTTCACATATACACCAGGGTGAGATGAATAACATCCTGTCCATTTGTTCTGCTGTTTTGAGCATAAGGAACCTTCTAGTGACTGGATCACATTTGTTGTTGGGTAAAATCATCTTCCCTACCTTTATGGGGCTGTTATCCTTGCTGAAACACTGGCACTCAGGCTGTAGTACTTTAGAATCTGAATATTTTGCTTTTCAGATCCTTTTTGTTTGTTTGTTTGCATTGGCTATTTTACAGCTAGTAGAGATGGGGAGAAAATACATATTTTTGCACAGTATTTGAATTACAGAACATTAAAGTATGTAACCAGGGATGTTAAAGACATACAGCTTTTAGCAGAAAAAATGCATACACAATAAAAAAAACACTTCTGGTTTTGATCTACCATTTAAACATTTTCTCTGTTTAGTCTCAAGATTTGTGACCTAAATCTTGGTAACAAGATGACCTGCGCACAGACCCAGCAATCCACACAGCAGCTACACGTTTTCAGCATGAAGAGGGAGATGAAGAGGAGACCCTCAAACCCAGATAAGTTTAGGAACAAAATGCAGACATTTTTTAGGGGAGAAGAAAAAAGTGGAGGAAAAAGCAGGTTGTTTAGCTCTTTAGGGACCAGCATGTGTGAGTTTAGGCTCTTCCCCAGCTCCTCTGCAGTGGAGGAAAGCACCTCGAGCTCTCTACTTTGTGTCCCCATCAGCCTGACATCTGGATGCTGCCTCACATCAGGTGTCTTTATGGCTTGCTGTGTGGAGGATGAGGCTGGAGCCAGGCAGGGGATGCTCCCAAGCATCCCAGGTTGTGTCTGGCGAGGAGCAAGGCTGGGCAGAGGCTACAGCTATGCTGCCCAACAGTTTAGCTCTCCAGGGTGCTCCCGGGCACAGGTCCTGATTCTCTACACTGTGGAGACTTCAGCTCACCCTGGACTCTGTTTTGGAGTGCACCCTCTGAAACAAAGCCTGGGCACTCCTCTGGGATACCTTGCTCCAGAAGCAGTATAAACAAATTAAGTGGCCCTGAGCTTGGCTGCCTTTGCTGTCCTCGTTATCCTTAAACACCACCCATCTCCCAACCCCCCATACTAGGGAGTGTGCCAGATATACTGTTAGCTTCAGGTTACAGAGACACTACTTTGATGGGATACAACATAGCCCTCACAATATACTCTGAGAAAAAACCCACACAGAAATGAATAGTTGTATGCTATGTACATTAGAGACATAGAAGCAGCTTGGAAGAGAGTGGGAGCCATGTGCTTCGTAGTATGGCCTCTGGCTATTCCACACAGGACAAGCGCTTTGTATTGTCAGGGGCTCCAAATCTCCAGTTCTGCAGTGTAGATGGAAATGCTGTTGTTGTTATGCTGTTTTGACTTTATTACTGTTTTTCAGAGATGATACCAGTCTCAGAACTGACTTTGGGCTCTTTGCCTTTCATTCTGGATGTAAACATGTCCTTAATCATGGTCAGCCCTGTGCACTATAAATATTTCATTGATTCATACAGGGGTTCCACTGCTACTCGGTATAAATAAAGCTAACAAAATCCAGCCCAAATTAAATAAGTGTGCACAAAGCTCCTATGCCCCAACCTTGTCCACATAGCTGTGTTAATACTCGGCCAAACTAAAAACTGTTTATGTTTGCGTTGCAACATGTTATGGTGATTTTTCTAAAACCTTTTACAAACTGCCTTTTCCTTGTACCTGCATGGATTACACTACTGCTCTGTCTAGGCTTGGGGTCTAGAAGTTATTTCAATATAAAACAACAACTGTATAACAATGATGTACAAAACATCACTGCCAATAACAGCTAAGGGATCTGAATTTTGCAAGATGCTGAGAGACTTCAAATTGCATCAACTTGAAATAAATATATGGCATCATTTTTTAAAAAAACCATAATTTTAGGGTATATTATACATGCCTTTAAATAACAATTGTTTTTATTTAGAAGTAGTTCTAATGAAGTCAGTGATACCACTTATATCAGTAAGCACTTCTAAACTGGAGATTAGAACTTGGAGACATTGTGTCATTGGCATCTTTTTAATTGAAAAGTGGCTTTTGACCACAATAACAATTTTTAGACAGCCTGTTCTGTCTGACATTTTCTATTCTTTTCTTTTTTTTCCTCATTTTAACGGGAAATCTGCAAACTACACCTTTTCCCTGGTGACCATTGGGGACATTCAAAAGAAAACAAGCTATTTTTTCCTCTTGAAATGTTTTTTTAAAAACACTTTTCAGCTTTATAGTTCCTTGAAGAAACAAACAAACGAAAAAGGTATTAAAAGCATTAAAACAGAATGCTCAGAAATCAGAGTTTTCCAGCTAAATTTGCATGATTGGGTTCTACAGTTTGGTATGAACCCAGTTCCTCTACTACACATTTACATTTATTATTCTAGACAACTAATAGGCATCCATTCTCAACAATTATGTGGTGAGCATTTCCCGTGTAAACGCTCATATGAAAGCGCAGGCCTAGATTTATCCTACCTAAATTTGAGCAATTAGGCATTGAGGGAATTGAGAACCCTGGCTGCCCAGCAGACTCTAGGCAATGGAGAGAGAGGTATCTCCAGAGGGCAACTCAGGTATGAGGTGGGTGCAGCGGATGCCTCCATCTCAAACCCTCTCCGGGGCTATGGAGGCACCTTGGTGCATCTCTTTTCCTAACTGAAGAATCTCAATTAACTGATTAAATTTAGGAGAGCCATTGTGTGTTTATGGCTCTGCAAAGTCACGTAACACAACAGAGGGTATGAACTTCTGTAGTGGTCAGATCAAAGTCCTTCGCCCCACATCTTGCCTCCACCAGTGGCCAGCAAGGGCTGGTTCGGCCTACCTTGTGCAGGCAGGAGATGTTTCCTGAGCCAGAGGTGGTGGCTTTGAGCTTAATAGCCCTCAGAACATTTGTGTATCATGTACTTGATCAATCTTGTGTGAACAAATTTAAGAACCCACATCTGCAGCATCTTGTGGGAAGGACTTCCACAGCTTAACTGTAGAGTAGTTCAATGGGAAGAAAGGGGAGGGAGTCTCTTGAGCTGATAGAAAAATTGAAGGAAGATGGGAACTGTGATACTAATAGTGGTTGCTCAGAAAGCAGTGCATTGATGCAAAGGACTGTCCCTTCAGCTATGTACATCTCTATAAACACGTAATACAGAAAAATTTGATACGTGTTCTTTTTTCCTACTCTGATTCTTGGCAATGAGTTGATTATTAAATCATTACAAAGTACGTGCAATACATAATCCCATGAAGTATGCAGCTCATTTAATTCATCTGCTTGTTTCCGTACCTGTAAACTAGTTTGATGCCAGTGCAATCTGCCAAGTTGGGGCTGGTGAGGGGGAGAAATGGTTCAAGTTCCTTATTTAGACCTTTTCATGTAGCACTACTCCCAGACACAGGTTGCGATTACCCTTGGTATTGGTCTCAAATATCCTTTACGGACTGCACAGCTCAGGAGGATCAGGGTTTGCTCTGGACACAGGACACACGTTATGCCCCTTATCTACCGGAACTTTGTTCTTCCTTGCAGAGAAATGTATTTTTCTATTGTATCCATGGGAACTACCTTCAACAAGGTTGGTTGTCCAAACAGACAGTTCAGCTCAACCCCCACTTCCTCCCCCCTCCTCCAAATGAATTCCTATCTAAATAATTCCTGTCTCTACAGGTGTCGAGACAGGCAGTTCTCACATGAAAAAAAAAAAATAAAGGAAAGAGAAGAAAAAAAGGAAAACAAAATGATGACAAACGAGTTTACCTAGTAACCATTTGGAAACACTACCTCCTACCTCCAGCTAACTATAAAAGGAAATATATGCTTTATTCCTTCTCTAATCACAAGGTTTTGATGAACATACCGTAACAGTACATTCAGAGCTATTCATCATCACTAAGTCCTAAGATTTAGGGTATGTGTGAGCTTGAGTGTCTTAGCCATAGAAACCTCAGAAACTGCTTTTAAAGTGCTAAAATCCTTTCTTTAGTATGCACAGGCATAACATACATAATCCTTTATCTCTGGCAAAGCTGCTGGGTTTTTGCCAAGGGCATGTTTGGTGGTGTGTGGAATCTGAAGCTGCTGCGTGACATTGCTGTTGAAGGTGCACAGATACCATGGCGATGGGAGTGATATAGGTGCCTAGATAGATAGATGGATGGATGGATGGATGTTTTCTTTACCCACTCGCCAGCAATTTGATTCAACTAGTCCAACTTGATTTTCCAGATTATTTAAGTGAGGAGGCTCAAATCCATCTGTTTGAGAAATCCTGGCAAGCAATCAAGCCCCCTGCAATTTTCCCCCGCTGCCATCTCAAAATTAAAGGTAAACACTGAGCAGTTCTCATTTAAATATGAAGCATCTGATACAGCCTTGATTTTTTCTTTCTTTCTTTTTTTTTTAGTTGCTGGAGAATAAAAACAACAGTTGAAGGAACTGCAGTCAGTAAAAAGGTTTCTCTGGCAAGGAAGCCAAACTAAATAATGACACCCAAAGCAAAAACATGCTTCACTGAAACTAAACTTTAGTCAATTCACTCTCTGAAACAAAGGATTTTTTGTAATTTCAAAAGTGAACATTGTACTTTACTCTGGCAGCCATTTGTATGTTTTTCAGTGATCTGATTATGTATAAATCCCAATTTAGCATGCCTTTCAGCACCTAAATCCTATGAGTGATTTGAAAACATTAATGAAGTTTTCTATAGACTACAGCTGCCCTTCTCTTCCTCCTAATTTTTTTTGAACTGCAAGCTTTAGTGACAGTGTTTTGATGTGCCTCATTTGTTGATGTGTATTTTCTTTCCTTTTTTCTAATTACTTTGTAAATATTTATGAAAGATACAAGATCTGTTTCACATTCACACAGCGAGTCAATGCTTTTCCCTTCATTCCTGTCCTCTGCAATTGCTGTGCTTTCATGTG
>KZ506293.1:87417-104342 GCA_002844005.1 Limosa lapponica baueri | reverse complement strand
CCTGTGAAAACCAAATCTTTTCCAAGCAAAGGTTTCCCTTGACTGAATCATTATTTTCAGCTGAAAGTCTGAATTGTTGAAAATTCCTACTCAGCTCTATCCCTACTTACCCTGTACTTTTCCTGTAAGAGGAAAACCAAACCCTGAGTTACTGGGAATAATTTTCCTAAAAGTTATGTTTTCTTTTACTCAACTGAGAAATCATTTGTAATGCTCTGAGTCCTCTTATTTCTTCAAAATAATCCCCTACCTTATACACATGAAGTAGTGTAACCACATTCCAACACAGTCATATTTATTAAAAGTTCAATGTCCCATGTATTTTAAGCAGAAGATGTTTTGCTTTAAGAAATAGTGGAAAATGTTAAAATAAATATTGTTCCAATCAGTGCCCAACCAGTGCACTTAATTAATTTTACAACCAGGTGGTGAAAATAAACTTCCTTTTAATTTCAGGGCTATTTGGCCCGGGTGAACGAGGGCACAGTGTGATCAATACCACGAGTCCTACTGCACAGGGCTTCTGGTTAAGCTGGTGATGGAGATTTTGGGCCTCACTCTGTGATGTAGCACCTCGTCTAAAATGCCCCTTCGTTTCTGCTTCATGAACTCGGATATCTGAAAAAAAGTTATCTGTGTTTTTCAGTACCACAGGTAAGCTGCTCCAGTCTCTTTGCTCTGAGCAGTAAGTCCTTCAGCCACTTTTCACTGATGATCTCTTTCTGACTATGCCTTGGCATCCTAAGCAAATCGCTAATAGTTGCTTTAACCTCTCTTCCATACACAAGTCTTCATTCCACAATCTCAGATAAAATAGTGTAAACTTGGGGAAATTCCAGACTAAAGCTGTTAACGGATTGCTGGATTCAAAAGAATTAACTTGGTAGAGTTATTTCAGAATAACACCAGTATAATTGAGATTCAAATTAGATCTCTGTAACATTAACAAATGATTAGTTAATACTCAAAATATCAGATTCATATGCAGTTCTATGTAAACTTACAAATAGATAAATTGTACTGTCAGTGCCGTATTTCTGCCTGATTTTTCCTCAGGGTTACTCTTTTGATGGTGATAAATATTTTTAGTGTTCTTCATTTGTGGGTTACTGAGTTTTGAAAACACTTTCCAGAGGCACATACAAATGGATGTGATTTTAAAGGATATTGAATTCACTCCACTGCATTCATCCTAGTGCTAGAAAGGGGGGAAAGTGCACATCACCCATCACCTACGGGGCAAGAAGCAGGCAGGGCCCAGTGTTCTATGCTGTCCATGTTCGGTGCAAGGGACAAAGGAGTGCTGTGCTTCTTTAAGGACATTCTTGCATCACTCCTGCATTGCCTATGCCCATCAGTGACTCAAGGGCAGAATACTCTGACTGAAGAGATTTGATTAAACCTTTCTGGGAGTAGATCTATCACAATCCTGCTTCTTCATGTTGCATGATAACATCCGGCCCCAGGCAGACTTTTGATTAAAAGTTCCCCCGAAGATTTGTGGAGAAATTCTGTTTATTCCCACAACTCTGAGAGCATTGAGGTTATGTGCCCACATTTTGAAGTGCAAATTACATAAATTGCAATTTGGCAAAGACATTTCTGGAGCTGGGAAACTGACTGGGGAGGCCTATAGATGTTTTCCATTGGACTATGGTCAGGGAAAAAAATGCCCATTTTAAAAAGATTTCTTTAATTTTTTAAGTTAGCCCACACAATCTTTAAAAATGAGAATGATGAGAAAAGAGAAAGACAGAGCTTGGAGTGCAGGATGAGAACTGGAAAAGCTTTAGAGAATCCTTTTTCAAAGGAGAACCACACACTGAGGTCACAACCAGACTCCTGCGATATGATTTATTTTCTATTCAGCACTTGCTATATTCTTGCCTTTTCATTTTTACCTTTGTTTTAGAGAGAGAAAATGAGCAAACATTTTCTCTTGACTTTGGAAAGTTTGTTACTTAGTTTTAGAAGAATTTGGAAAAGCATTTGCCAAGTCATTTTTGAACTGCACACCAGCAGAGTGGTTATTTATTACACTTCTCACTGCTGTAAGTACAAGTCACTTTGGCCTATTCATAATGCAAAACCAGCTTGATTGTACAAGTTCAAACTTCTTTTCACTGACTTTTTCCAACTAGACCATAGGTAAGGGATGAGGAGAACTGGCCCATGAAAAATGAAAAAAGTATTTGAACAGTTAGTTCATAAGTAGTTAAACACCAGAGGCACAGACTGAAATATTTCATTGATGGTTTGACAGCTAACACTGCAGGGAATGACTCAGGACTTCTTGTTCATTCTTTACTCAGATGGAACTATGATGATTTTTATTGAATTGAGGAGTTAGTAGAAAACGCTGAGTGGATCTTTTTGATGCCAGTGTCAGTCTTAATTCCAGATTTCTCTGAATCTGATGTGCTGTGAAAAATACTTGAAAAGATATAGAAACACTTAAATTGCTGTTGTACGGTTTTCTGTTATGTTAATCCTGCTAATCCCACATGGGCAGCACACTGAAGGGCCACTAAAGGTCAGGATCCTGATGTGAGGCATTTTACAGATGTACTGGGATACTGAGAGTACCTGCTCTGTGCTCCTCAGGTTCTTTGAGCTGGATGGTCTGTGCCAGTATGATAAAATGATTGACAGTATCCCCATTAATACAGATTTGCTGCCAAACACAACGGCCACAAAGTGCTGCGTGAGTTTCAGACTTTCTGCTTCTGTCATCAAACCACCTGGAAATATCTCTAGCTTGAAAAACTTTTGGTGTGCATATAGCAGCACCAAGCAGCACTTCGAGACAGAAAGAGAAAGGGCAGAGATTTCTGTCACCGACGTTAGTGAATACAAGCAGGCAGCATGTGATTACACAACTCTTAAGTTTTCCTGCTGTTTACAAAATTCTGGCAGGGTATCTCCCTGTGCTGTATTGAGCAGAGCTGACTCTGCTCTTGTTGTAGGTCACTTGATTCGCCAGGCTCCATGGACCAGGGATTAATTTTTATCAGTTGCACAAGTAAAAGAGATAAAGGAAGAACATTTCTTCCCCCCATGTTCCTGGGTAATTTGCCTATCCCCACGGGAGTCGTTTACAATAAAAGAGATCAATAACAGTATGCCAGTATAAGCAGGAATTCTCTCAAGAGTCTTTATACATGTAATTATAAAACAGTCTCTTCCAGGTGACATATATACTTCACCTTTGATCTCAAAACCCCATGTTCAGCTGTAACAGTCATGTTCACTATCTGTAGCATTTTGAATGTGTGATTCTTATCTATGTGTAGAGAGATTAAGCAGCAGAGATTGAGAGAGTACACTGCCGTCCTGCGAACATTGCCTTTTAAATATTTTTCATTCTCAGAAAAACTATAGGAAAAGGTGTTAAAGAGTAATTTCCAGTTAAACAATCTGCCAAAAAATCTGAAGCAAATGGACCATTTCTAACAATTCAAGCACTGAACGATAGAACAAAGCACAGAACCACTTCAGTGCAACAGAACTGTAAGTACATAGTAAAAACCAAACATTTATGGGATACAGGCTGTGCTCTTGTGTTGAAAATAAAGGAATATAGATAACACAGCTGATGTGGAAATAAAATGAAGTTGGCTGAACCTTGCTCTAATGGAGTTACTGAAACCCACAACAAACTTACGTATCCAGATGAAGCTGCTTTACTTTTTTGGAAGATTCTAACAAGAATTCTAAGCAATTCCCAAACAGCACTCAAAGTATTGAAAATCATGAGTTAGACTGAAAAGAAAATCCAATGTGTTTAACTACTAAGATTATATTTTCTATAGAAAATTTTTTCTTTCACTAAGCACCTCATCTGTTGAATTAAATCCAAGAATCACCTTGTACTGTGTTACTCCAATAATTTTCATTTACAATCAAACCAATATTGGATTAAATCTCAGGAGTCATATTCTTTGTTCAATGTGCTCGCTCACACCCGTTTCATACGATCATGGGATCATGGCATTGGAGGACTCCTCTAGTCTAACCTCCAGCTCAAAGCAGAGGCAGGTTTGTGATCAGACCAGGTTGCCCAGGCCTGTGGTCAATAGTTGGGTCTCAAAAACCTCCAAAGACAGACATTACACAAATTCTATGGGCAGCCTGCACCCTGTCTAACTGTCCTCACAGGGGAAAAGGTTTGCATTCAATAGCTTGTGGGAAAATGTGTATATATAAGCTGTTGTTGTCAATGTTGTTGCTGTTGTTGTTTTTAATTTCTCAATAAATATTTCAGGAACCATCTGCCAGTGACTGCAGAATGAGTAATGCTGGTCTAGAGCATGAGGGCAGTATTAAAACTCTTGGTCACTTTTGTATGCCAAACGTGGATTTTTCCAAAGAATTCTAAACATATTCTAAAAATTGCAATTAATACAGAGATATATACTAATTAAAACAGACAAAAAACAGTTGGGGGGAGAGGGGGGAGTTAAGTAGCTTCCCATGCTAGAGCGGTTAAGGTGTCCAGCTGGAGGCAGCATGTAAAAGCATGTAGTTCAAATACCAAATTGTTTTCCAAATTAGACTAATTATCTGTAGTTAGTAACTGAGGAGTGGATGGGAAGGCTTGATAGGTTTTTTGCTAAAGAACCTGAAGCATAAATCCTTTTTAGTGTAAATCCATCTTTGACTAATATTGGCAGAGACTGGGTACGTAACGGATTGCAATTTTTGGTACTTGTCAGAAATCTAAATACTAGTGTACAGGGTAATAATAAGACTGCAAGTCAGCCAGGGCCATAGAGCAAGCTTAAGCGTTGATGGTTCACGTGATTTAATTGCTACTGGTCTCTGCTTGGGCTGCTCCAGTTGATTCTGCCCAGAGGAAATCTGCTGCAGAGTCAGTAAGCCTGAAGCAGTGGGGATGCAAGGCAATTAGCATCATTTGCCTTGGGACCAGGTTCCAGACCTCTTCTATTTGTCAGTAGAGACCACGTAGCCAGATCCCTGTGGGGCTCCATGAGAAAGCTGCTCAAGGGAATGCAGCCTGGCCTGTTCTGTGCTCTTTTGCCAGGGATCATGTAGGCCTGAATTCCTCCCGCAGACACCTTCAGCCAAAGCATGCATGCCAGAAGCTTCATTGCTCCAGGCCCCAGCAAAGTCAACAGAGAAAGAAAGACACATCTGGAAGGTGATTTAGCACTCTGAGAAGAGTCTGGTTCTCCCAATTGACTGTCGGCAGCATTTTGGTCACCTCCTCATCTAATGTAGGTGACTCAGACACCTTTAAAATTACTCAGGGATAATTTGGGCTACAATTAGTCAAAGAACGTTGTGAGGAAAAATCTCATGATAGCTCCAGCTAGGATTAGGCAGGACTGTTTGAAGGGTTCTGAACATCTGGGAAGTAAGCATGCACATGCTGATGAAACAATAAATGCCATCTATCAGGTCTACCAGAGTGACCATGCATGGTGTGCATTCAGATATATTGCATGGTGCATGCAGAATCCAGCATTTCTGGCCTGAATAAATGAATGACTGAATGAACCTGGGACGAATGATTATACACAAACCAGTGCATGCTCACCTAGAAGGATATGGACCTGTTGGAGCAGGCCCAGAGGAGGGCCATGAAGATGATCAGAGGGCTGGAGCACCTCTCCTGCGAAGACAGGGTGAAAGAGTTGGGATTGTTCAGCCTGGAGAAGAAAAGGCTCCTGGGAGACCTCATAGCAACCTTTCAGTACCTGAAGGGGGCCTACAGGAAAGATGGTGAGGGACCCTTTATCAGGGAGTGTAGTGATAGGATGATGGGTAATGGTTTTAAACTGAAAGAGGGTAGATTTCAATTAGATATTAGGAAGAAATTCTTTCTTGTGAATGTAGTGAGACACTGGAACAGGTTGGCCAGAGAAGTTGTGGGTGCTCCATCCCTGAAAATGTTCAAGGCCAGGCTGGATGGGGCTTTGAGCAACCTGGTCTAGTGGGAGGTGCCCCTGCCCATGGCCAGGGGAGTTGGAACTCGATGATCTTTAAGGTCCCTTCCACCTCTATCCACTCTATGATTTTGTGATTCCCTGAGGGAGATGTTTGAGGCATTCATTGTCTTCTGCTGCACCCAGGTTCAATAATTTAGCTAATTATGCAGTGTGCATCTTTCCAGCAAATATTATTTCATCAAGTTGGGTTTCAAGCTCCCAAATGTGCAGCTAAACAGAAATGCTAGACCATTTATCCTATTCATGTTTGACCAGTTGAGGAAGCTCATCTTTTCCAGACTGATGACTACAAGTTTATTTCACATTATTTATTTGTCTAGTTTTCTTACTGTGGTTATCTCTTAGTCTGAATATATTGAAGAATTTCTGGACTGAAATATGAAAACAGTAAATTAAAGTGCATTGGATCATCCAGACCAACTATTTCTGCATAGCATGATGATCACTAAGCTATCCAGTTATGCTGCACAGCCTCCACTAGAGAATCTTTTACCATCTCCATATGAGTCTGCCCAAAAGCCATCATTCATTCAGTGCATCCACTCTTTCTCTGCTCAGTCAGAGCCTGGGAAAGCAGGTGCATCTTCCAGTTAATCCTGAAAGTCATATATCTTAGCTGTAAAAATGAAGAAACATAGAAGTGGCTTGTGAAGTCTGAGATGATAGTCCATTCATCTTTTGAATTGCTGGGGACACTACTCTCATAAACATGGCTAACAATTAGTATCCATTGTCGTGTACAAGAAGCCATAAAACTGAAGTGAAAGAATAAAGGTCTGTTATGCATGTTGTAAAAACTGGCGTGATGAAGGAAACCTGCTGTGGCCACTTGAATCCCCTAGGCCAAATTGCAGATATTTCATTGTCATTGGTTTCACATTTTTCAGCGTAGTAGATGTATGGAGGAATTCCTATTGCCCATGGCTATTCCCCATGCTGAGGTCAGAGCAGATAAAGAAATTCAGTTCCCTGGGAGCTGTCTTTTTAGTTTTCCTCTTGTATGCACCACTTCTCCCCAGTGCTTTACAGCATTTTTACCACTATTGCTAAAGGTTTGCTGCAGGTAGGATAAAAAAATATCTCTTCAGGGAATTCCCTTAGATAATCTCTCACAGGGTGTGTCTATACAGTCTCTAAGAAAGTCAAAAGCCATGTGCATCCCATTAACACAATGCAAAGCCCTGGCTAACTGGCCTTATTACTGGGGCTCTCAAACATTGCCTTCAGATGGCTTCCAGATGTCTGAAAATCGGACATCTGAGTGTGAGCTAGTCAACCAAGGCTTCTTTTATAGTTAGTGTAGGAGAAAATAAACACCACCAGAGGCAAATTCGATGACCTATCTTAGATGCCTATCTTAAGACGAGATGAATCACCTTCTGGAGGTGTTTCTTTCTCTACACCTACTGTATACAGAAAAGCCAATGTGTCTCACTCAGACTTAAATTCTCATTAAAAAAAAAAAGCTGAGATCTTCAGATAACAATTTCTGTCAGGAACTTGGACTTTAATGAAACATCAAGTAAGGTGGAACTTGTCATGTGAGATAGCAATGCTGTGATCTTAATATTAGGTGTCAACCCTAGTTTTAAGGTCTTCCAAGAAACTTCTTTGAATTTGTTTACAGCAAGGTTTCTATCTCCATGCAGTCACCCTGCGTGACTCATCTTCTGTCCATTTTGCAGGCATGCAGTAGTAGCCTTAGGCTTGGACAAACCATGACCTCCCAGATCTGCCAGGGCAAGCATGCCTCTCCATGCCTGGCACGTTGACTTCTCTCTCCTCTCACCCAGGTTTCTCCACATTAGGAATTCAGGCAGGGCCAGTTCAATCAGCCCTTGAGGGAATAGTATAAATGGAAGGATCTCAAATCCTGGCTTTTCAAGACTGCTCTTAATTAGTATGTAGACTTACCCACGGTGTCCTCTTTGAGCTGGTGCTGTTAGAAGTTTTGACCTCCTCATTAAAGGTTTCACTCTGCATTCTTATAGTCTTCAAGAATTTAGACGGCTTACCTCTGTTTCTGTGGTGACTAGATGAAGTTCTTGGGTCTGCTTGCTGGCCTAAGAGCAATTAGAACTCAGACAGGTGCTGGAGTTGGTGTTTATTAATGTAAACAACTGTGACCATTAGATACGCCCTCTTCCGAATGACAGATTATGACCCTTTCACAATTGGCACGTCATGTCAATAAATCCAGGCTTTCATGGTCGCTAATGAAATGGCTAGAATTGCCATTTCAGTCCCACTATGTATATTTTTAAAAACTATATAATTAAGATCACGAGTTTCGTTTTTCTTGATAGTTATGCTTTCTGAAGCCAATAGATACATCAACAGCACATTTCTATTTTACGTGTACACACACGCGTAAATACTGTGTATACACAGCAACACAGAAACATAAACAGAGATCACTTGAGCCAAAGGTAACTATTAAGAAGAGTTTGTCAAAAGCATGCAACAACACAGAAGCTCCAGACTGGAAAGGCTGGTTTCATACTACTTAAGTTAGGCGCCTATTCACCATAACCTTCCTCCTTGTCAAAGGAGACACATATCTCCAGAGGGTGATTTGGCTCACTCCAGAATTAAGCTGTCCTCTGATGGTCTTTGTCTCTTTTCACTGAAGACAGGCCTAGGTATTCAAGGTGTTACACACTCAGAAACACCTTAGATCTGCTGATTGTAGGGTGGCTTTGTGTTTATTTGAGTCAAAACAGCACTGGGCTTCTCAAAGCACATGTTCAAAAACAGGGCATGTACAAAATAGGAATATACAGCTTCTACAATCTTGCCGAAGTCACCTGAGACGTCATCAGTCCAGGCCACTCTCAAGAAAACACCTACATCTGGTCAGTCAAATTGTTTCCAAAACTCCACTAAATTGTTCCTCATTAGGAATTTAGATACCTAGCCTGCATCTAGACACATTAGGCAGTGAAAGCTAGGATGACCTACATTCTTTCCCAGTTATCATACATGGTGGCTTCAGTTCACAAGGCCTTTTCACAAAATCAAGCCATACGCATAAGGGAAAAAGAAGACTTAGGAAGTCTGAGAAGGCCAGAAAGATTTTGCAGTTTCAGTCCGTAGCACAGTGGTTAAATTACCTGACCACTTAGAAAGACTCAGATTCAGGTCTCACCATTGGTGTATAATTCATTTTGACCCCCTGAAAAAATATCTTAGTGCCAATCTAACAGCTATTCCGGCAGAATAGGTCTTTCATTATTTCCCATTTAGACTGTTTCAGTTTCTCTTGAATAATTAAACATAGGAAAACAATAGCCATAGGTATGATGGTTGCACCTTGAAAATGGTCAGGCACAAGTCATTGGAGCTTGGTGCTATATCATGCTGATCAGTCAGAACGCGGACAAAGAAAAAACTCTGTGAACTTGGACATCCCAGCTCTGGCTGATTTCTAAACAATGCATTTTTCTCAGAACAAAATCCTATTGATTCCAATAATTATATAATGCTGGCTGCTCAATGCTTTAAAAAAAACTTCCCCTGATGACTCTATCTAAATCTTTAGCTGTCTAGCTGGCTTTAAAAATCTGAAATACAAAGTTTGGCTTCCTAAGTCACATAGAAATGCTTATGACAGTTTTTCCTTGCCAAAAATTGGAATATGACAGGATAAAGTCTGAATTTCTGGTTTTTTCTTCCTTGTTATCTCCTTTCCCTCCCTACCATACTGTAATTGAGATTGTTAATCCACTTGGTTCCAGTGAGAAAATCAAAATACAGTATTACAGTAGTTTTGGTCCAATGCATAGCACAGTTACCTCAGATGAGTAAGTCCCTTATTAAGGTCTCTTCTCCAATTAATATTTAAATGCTAACATAAGTTTACTACTAACAACTGCATAAGGAGTGATAGAGAAAGTTTATCATAAAATACTGAATAGTATCTTGGTGGTAAGGGTCCTTACCAGACGTGTGAAATGGCAGGACAGAAATGCACTCCAAAGTGAAGCGATATAACAGCCAACCTCTTTGGAAGCAGGGCTTTTTCATTCTTCATTTATTAACTGTGAAAATCTTCTGTTTCATTCCCACACAAAATAAGGACACTTTCTTAAATCTCAGGAAAGTTGTGTAGAGGAACTTAGGGGTTTTCTTGCAGTCCTTGGGGCTTAGGCACTTAGCACAGACTCCCAGAAGTTGTTTCACAAAACCTTTGACTCCTCCCTACATGACATGAGTGTCAAACACACATTAAATACAGTGTATCTAACTTTTTCTTTTTTATTTTCTTTTTTTTTCTTTTTTTTTTATTTGCACCAGCAAATAAAGCAAGTTGGGTTATTAATCCAACCAACCCAGTTTTCATGTTTTAACTTCAGTTCCTCACTTCCGTGAATGAACATGGAAGAAAGCAGACTTGCACATACACGTGATCCCCTACCTTTCTGCCCCAAAACACTTAGTACAAGTACTCCTGTATCGTGGCAGGCAAGCATTATTTAATACCTCTTTGGCTTCTTTGTACTACCTACTACACAGAGCCCTCAACCTCTGGCCAAGATTCTGGTCTTCATGACATGATGGTTGGGGTTCCCCCCCACACACACTCACTTCTTAATGACAGGCTAGAGTTTTATTTGTATATCCTCAGATCTAGCATATTTCCTCTATCTCTTTACATGTCAGGGTGGTTCTGTTGTTCTTTAAAGTTAGTTTTACAATGGTAATTATGGATCAAGAGTTCACATAGTGCTGTACTTGATGTTAATAAGCAGATAAATGTATAATCACTCAGTATTATGAAAAGTTCTAACTGAAGGACCAAAAGACTTTGTCATTTTACTCCACCCTTTGTGAGTCAGTAAAATGGACTGAATTATATAGCAGAACCAGCACTTCACTGTGATGAAGCTCATAAAAAAAACACCAGAAAATGTCACTACATGTTGGCAGTTTATAAAAGATTAACTAGCTTATCCATTGGTATTAACATGTCTTTAATAATAGTAACATTCTCTGCAAATTAAACAGCTATTAATTAAAAAGCTTGTCCAGATATGCTTATGTGCCCATGTAAACGTAGGCATATACCCACCTCATTGAATAGACCTATATAGAAAGAATTAAGCCTGTTTCTATGTTTTCAGCAGATTATGCATAGAATCTAAAACCAGTTGGCTCTCACTTAATCCAAAGGGGGACATTCTGGGTCCCAAAGTTCCCTTTCTGCTTATCCACTGATGTGCAAAGCTTGGTTAAAGTAGTGCCTAGAATCAGTAGTTTTTGCAGTCCAACCTATGATTTCCCCTTAAACCAAAACTCTTCATCTGCTGCTGGAGGAAAGAAGAGTATGGATGGTGCATATTGGGTGGAGAATCCTGGCTCTGATGTTTTGTGCTTGGGTGATTTCTGTCAATCCTATAGGATGTTACAATGGAAGCTGAGATGGTCCACTGCATTGGGGAAAAAGAGTGTTACCTGTGCTCCTCCACAGCTGCACCAAGTACAGTTCAGAGGCATTGGAGAAGATGGCACAGGCAGGAGAACTTAGCTAGAAGTTCCTCTCCTGTTTCGTAAATATGAATATTACAGGTACTTAAAAATATATTCAAGGAGAAACCTTTGGCACTCTTTCAGTGGTCTAAAAAGTCATGCTTGCTGCAGTTAGCATCTGAGTATCTTCAGATCCCTTTTTCTTCAGCAAGAATCTAATCTTCAAGATTAGATAACCTAAGATCCTTACAATGTTTTTCATAGGATTTTATTAACAGTCAACATACAGTTCTGTCATAAGGACAGACACTTTCCCTTCATTATTGCATTGTCCGGGTAACCACTCTCCACCAAGCATGAATTTCCTGGCAATGGATGTGTCTGCATAATTTGTGTCTACATACTTTTGAGGTGCTGTATGAGGAAGGCTGCACTACAAAGGTTCCAGTCCAAGGATTCCAGAGAGCTTTGACTCTTACTCTTACAAAATATTATATTTATGTGTGAAGGAAGGACACTACATAGGAAAGAAAGTTGGGTACACTGCTAGGTGGTGTTGCAAAAACAATTTGGAATGCAAAACAGCCAGCACATCTTCAAAGGGCAAAGACCTATGCGTGTGTATGCGCGTGCATATAATAGTCATAACTCCTATTCATTACTGCTAGAGTGACAGTGACAGGCTTTAGAGGTCAAATGTATCTGGATGAAGACAGTATGACTGTTTGGTGCTAGTCTAAGACACAGCAAAGTCTAGAGGAGTCCTGTTACTGATTCCACTTTCACTTTCAGATCAGACCTAAAGAATGGGTAGGAATGGCTTCAGATCTGTAGGAGAAAATAAAGGAGTAACTTCAAAAGATTGTATACTAAGGGAGCAAAAGGATGTAGAGATGTGGAGCCTAGATATTCACTAATTCCACAGTGTTTATTTCCTGACCTGTACCAGCTCCTACTATCTCTAAAATCCAAAGTGACAGTTGATGTCCAGCAGAAGAGTTGTGCATTACCATCGTCTCTCTATTTTTGATAAAAGAAGATAAGAACCTATTTAAATTGTACCACTTTGTTAACCTTCGATTGATTCTGACAGGATTACAGATAATGGGTTAAGAATTTCTAATGTTTGAGATACAGACCAAAGCCCATGAAACCATCATCTTAAATCAAGGCTTTGTCTTTGCATCTCCTTATACATCGGGCAGTAACATGATACCTTATTACAAACTGCTGAACCTAGTAAAAGTGGCAAGCACAGGAGCCTTCTCCTAACTCTGTTAGGGCTCTTGTTTTACTGAATTTAAGCTGTCAGACTCTAAACTCCGGGGAACTAAAGAACAGCTGCTCCATTCCCATTCAGATTCTGCCTTAAATGACAGTCCCACACAGTAATGAAAGGAAACGATCTGTTTTGTATTGTTCAGCCCACACAGAAGGAAGCTCTCAAAATGTGAATTCCCAGTGTCTTTCTTTTTTCTTTGCAAAACATACACCAAAAGACAGTTCTATGCTAGGATTATGGGTTCTTTTGTAAGTGTGCCTTATTCATTCATTGACTAGCTGAAAACAACAGAAATAAAATATCTGAAAAAAGCTTCATACAACTTTGAACTTATGACATGAGCATAAAATCAAATAGCAATGCACACACGTCCCCTTCCCCCCCTCCCCCCCAACATTGATAATATCTGAGGTACAAAAACTCTTGAGTTTGACTCCAAAATAATTACTCTTTTGTGATTTCCACCTGAATCCTGATTTTTAAGTTCTTGTCACTTACCCCTAGTGGCATGTAATATTGCTTGTTTCTTCCCAGTTTCTCAGAGACAATTCTGGGAAAGTTCTGCTCTCTGTAGGCCTCACCCAAGTCCATACCT
The DNA here is from genome assembly GCA_002844005.1 of Limosa lapponica baueri. Lineage (NCBI taxonomy): Eukaryota > Metazoa > Chordata > Aves > Charadriiformes > Scolopacidae > Limosa > Limosa lapponica. The sequence continues at coordinate 91,024 of KZ506293.1, read as the reverse complement.
CAGCATCACCTTTGTTTATCTACAGTGCCCATAACATACATAGAATAACATACATCTTCAGTTACCTTTATTAACTGTGAAGGATTGTCCAGGGAGAGAAATAGGCATCTCATCCTAGCTCTCTCTGGTCTTAGAAAGGCCTGATTTTCCCGTTGGAGGTGGACATGTGTATGAGAAACCCAAACCCTTCTGGAATGGCAGCTGGAAGCCAGTCAGAATATCCTAGAATAGTTTATATGTAACTGAATTTCTACATTTACACAGCTGAGCTGACTCTTAGTAGAACCAATAAGATCTGGAGAGCTATTCAAATCTCTCTGCAGTAGATGTCTACATCTGGTCAACTGAACACACCATACTCCATTCACTGTGTTGACTAGAGCTCAAATTACTTTCACAGATTAGAGACTTTGCTCATGTGTACAAATATCCAGGCTGGTACGTAAATCTCACTCTAAAACACAATTTAAGTATCTGGGAACTCAATTCTGTTGCCTAAACATAGGCATCTACCATCAGTCATAATATACTAGATGGTCTAAAAAATCTATGTTGACCTGACATTAGACAGGATCCAAACATCTTACACGCTTCTGGGGAGGTAGCTGCAGTCGTGGTGGACTAGCCTAAGGAATCTAAGATGTTGCTAGACATACTGAACTGGTTCCCTGAAGACAGGTGAGATAAATTGACCCTGTTTATTGAGAGATTAATTCTATTTTGAACATTCCTATGCAATTATTTTAACCCAATGAAATGCAATTCCTAGACATCCATACCAACGTTACTTGGACATTCATAGATACAAAATGGATATTCGTGATGAGAAAAAGAAAAGAAATTCTTTTTAAAGAAACAATTTTTAATAAGCATATTGATAAAGACATGTTATATTAATTTGCCAGTACTTTAAGGTCTTAAATTTTGTATTTGTGTGTACATGAATGTTTCGCTTACTGAAACAAAATGATTTCACCGGAACACCCAATCTAACTGCCACCATCATCTGCTGAATGATACATTTCTGGCAACTATAACAAAGTTGCCGATGGGGATGTTTGAATGGAATGTTGCTATGTAACCAAACTCCAAAAAGTGTCTTTAAAACAGTGATGAATGAGTGAAGTCCACGAATAGGGTTTTTTCTGTCATAAATGTAATACTTACATAGAGCCTTTTAATTGCATCAGTAACTGAACTGACAACCAAATAAATCTGACAAAGAATGTGAAAAACTTGATATATCCTACACTGATGGGTGGAGAAGATTTCAGGGAGGTTTTAACTGGTTATTTGCTTAATAACAAGGTTATATTTGCTCTTATGATTGCAATTATGATTTCATGCAGTTTCAAAATCAGGATGAAAACAGCCTCCACATTTTGTGCAAAAAGCTAGGTATACTGTCTTCATAGTCAATAGAAAAGTGACTCAGAAAGACTGAAAGAGAAAGATTGAAGAGAAGCTGAAAGATTTACTCTTGTAATAGATTAGCAAATGAACTTTTTGAGAACACCTTGTCTGTATGAAAGTAAACTTTTCTAGTAACAGAATTTCTATTTATTACTTATTTTATGTCACTTTTGGTCTGTTTTATTTTCGTATGTTTTCTTTCTTAATGCACTCCGGTGCTATTGCAACATAAAATTTACGCAAGTGACAATTCTCCCTGCTTTTGCTTTTTAAATAAAGACATTGTAGATCCTTTTTCCTAACCAACTAAATGTAATAACACAATATCATTAAATTAATGGCACATTGATGGTGTTAACTCAGTTAATTTTTGCATCTTTTGTTTCATTGGCTTTGAAGTTGTAGATTTTAGACCACACCAATCCCCCAGTCTATCTCAAAATAATCCACAGCCATTGTGAACAGTCTCAGGGACAGCTCTACCAGTCACATTAATTCACAGAATCACAGAGAATCACAGAATCTTCATGGTTGGAAGGGACCTTTGAGATCATTGAGTCCAACCACAAAATTCATATTTGCTGTATCAAGTCTGAACTGCTAAAGGCATAAATGCTTCGGTATACCCTGACTGGATTCTGTATTAAACAAGGAACTTGGATCTCCGGAGACAAAAGGTTAGCTTGTTATTCTTAGGATGTATCAGACCAGGTATTTCAAGTAGAAAAAAACACCCAGAAATATGAATATCATGGTAGAGACCACAGCGAGAATCTCAGACACATTCCTCTCTCTGGCATTTCCTATGGGGTTAGTTTAGGTGTCGGCATGTTGGCTCTTGTGACTGAATTCCATTCATAAACACTGGGCTGTACCAAATCCTCGGACTAAGAATTTAAATGTGTTACTTGGGATAGTGATTTCCATTCTTGCATCCAAAGACCAAAAATTTGGGTGGCCTCACTGTGCTAAGTGCCCCCAGTGTGGAACTGGTCTTTGGGTCCTTAACTAGGCAAACTGAAGGCTGGGAGGAGAAATGGCTACTCTCTCTTTAAACTCAGGGGATAAACATAAGAAGGCAAAAGAACTCTTTTAATGCAAAATGTCATGTTGGAATAGAGTAGGTAGCTAAAAATTAGTAACAAGCACAGTTCAGAGTAGAAAACCAAAGAAGGATTCTAAGATATAAATGCCCGCTCCCTGGAAACGTTCAAGGCCAGGTTGGATGGGGCTTTGAGCAACCTGGTCTAGTGGGAGGTGTCCCTGCCCATGGCAGGGGAGCTGGACTAGATGATCTTTAAGGTCCCTTCCAACCCAACCCATTCTATGATTCTATGAAACAAAGCTATGAGTATTACAAGAGAGGTAATGGCAGGAAGAAACCTAGCCATTTTTAAGTCGTTTTTATCAGTTTATGAAAGGCATTCTATAGTCTGTTTGCCCATGATAACAAGGAATTACACGTAATGTTGTAATCCACTCCTTGCATGGTCTTCATACTCAGTAATGTTAATTCGTAATACAGAGTCTGAAATCACATAAGCTGAGGATCTCCTATCTTTACTTTAATGTAATTGTTGAGATTTATGATAAAGGCACAAAATGCCTTTCTTCAGACATTCTCCTTACTTCACAAAAACAGACCCTTTCAGGTAACAGTAAGATAAAGATGTAATGAATAATAAAAATAAGAAAATCTAACAAGACAAATGTGACTAGCAAGGATACAAATGCAGGTGGAAATCATGATGGATCCCACAGCAGTTTTTAGCTGAAACTATTTGCTGGATTTGGCATGTATATTTCAAATATTTTAATACTTCTTAAGCTGTACTTTTTTTGCTCTCTCTCACAAGAAGTTTCATTCAGCACGAATCAGGGATGATTTCTAATTTAATGGACAGTTCATCTTCTTCTGAAGTCTTTGCCACAGAGACAACAAACAGTCGAATTAATCTTTCCAAATTTTAATGCCCACACTCTAGTGGTACCTGTTTCTGAAATAATAATCCTTTGTTATAATCAGTGAAAAAAAAAAAACCAAAACATTCCTATCATGCAGTTCACAGTTTCTTGAGGAATATTTCTGAAAAAGATCAGGTGTTCAAGAATCACAGAATCACCTAGGTTGGAAGGGACCTTCAAGATCATCTAGTCCAACCATAAAAAACCAAACCAAAACAAAACAAAAAAA
>KZ506293.1:75854-86477 GCA_002844005.1 Limosa lapponica baueri | reverse complement strand
TGACTGGCCACCAACTGGATTTAACTCCATTCACCACCACTCTCTGGGCCTGGCCCTCCAGCCAGTTTTTAACCCAGCGGAGAGTATTCCCATCCAAGCCACGGGCAGCCAGTTTCTCCAGAAGGATACTGTGGGACACTGTATCAAAGAATATAACTAGTTCCAATGCTGCTATTGGCATTGCAGATATTTAAGCACAGGTCACATGAATTCCACTAATAGGGGTTGCCTCTGCCTAGCTTAGGCCCCTAATATTTAGGGACCTAGGGAAGCATTACAAGAAGCACCGAAGTTCTCTGTATAGTAAATGAAGAAAAGTAGGCACCTAACTTAGATGCCTAAAACTTAATGGGCAATAATTCTTTTGGGATGGCTTGAAAGCACCTATATTTTTCCTTTGACTTTATAAGCCCCTACTTTTATAGAATAAGTTCACTTAGAACCTAAAAGTAGAAGCAAGTTAGATGCGTAAGCTAGACAAGCAGGACTACCTTTTGCACTGACATCTCTGTTGGATGATGACACAAGAAGACTGACATAGTAGAAGAAAAGAGCGGCTGAAGAGAATATTGATTTCTGTCTACGTACGACGGTGAGATCTGTCCTAGACACAGGTACATCAATCTGTAGACATGCAAAGAAAAGAGAGAGAAAGATATATGTGATACCAAGCTCCAAACACTCCAAAAATACGTAGGTAAAGAATAACGTGAAAAGTTCAAAATAAAACTTATTTTAATCAAAGTAATTTTTCATTGTGGGAGTTTTTGTTCATTGAGACTGTCTTGCTGTATTACCTGTCTAAACGTACATGAGTAAAGTATCAACAATAGTCTTCTGGATCCAGAAGGCAAATAAGACCTCAGAATGGCTTCTCTTGCTGAATAAAACAACAATTCAAAGCCCGTCGGTGCCTCATAACAGCATAGATACCAGTCGTCCTAAGTTTGGTAGCAGTTTGCCAAGCAATGCAGTGGGACTCAGGTGTTAGTCTGGAGTATTCCACCATGCTTCCTTGACAGTATTTCCATGTCTACCTTCTTCTTTCTCAAGTCATACAAACTGTGGTGATTATACCGTCTTACTTGTATGTTTAAAATGGGGTTTATGCCGCAGCTGAATGTTGTTGTAAAACAAGCAGAATGTAACAGCTACACACTGGCCATTTCTCCTGAAGAAACTTCACTCCTCACAGCTCCTGTTGGAGGAATCACACAGCACTGTAGTTCTTGACTGACATCTTTATGCCAACAATGCATTGCTTTTGAAGTGCATATTTGCAGTAAAAATATAAATTCGTACTTATTGGCAGATACTTTAGAATCAACTTTTATATTCCTTAATAGTTTTACAACAGATGACTGAACAGATACTTCATGCATCTGAGACCTCATTAGTGTTATCCACCAAATTAAGTGACAACATTGAAAGAAGTAGGTGGGAAATTTGAAAGGAGCTATACTGTTATCAAGATTTACTTAACCTAGTGAATGATTTTCTCTGTTAGGACACCCAAAAGTCTAATGGTAGACAGCCTAATGACTAGAGATCTGCCTCCAGAATTGATTCCTCTTCACCTAATCTCCAATGGAAAAAAGGACAAGTTTTATACTCAGAATCAAAACATAACAGTTTTAAAATGCACACATGCCAGCTTTAAAACCATATGTTTTAGCCCAAATAAAAAATATTTTCTGTATTTTTCTTTGCAAATTTCACTACCAGACACTTTCAATATGCTTAATTTGTTAAAGTACATCAAGCATGCCATTTAAAAAGGAGCACTCATATGTTACTGTGCTTACTTTCACCATAAAAATAGAACTCCCAGCACTCAGAGAAGATGAAGAGAGTTCCAAAAATAAGTATTTTAACTCATATCCTAGACACCTTTGAATCTGCTCTACACTCAGAGCAGAGCAGTCCGTGCATGGGAAGAAGAGCACTTGCTACTGTGCAGAAGCTGATTTTATGGAACTTGGCTTCTTTCAGAGCAATTAGAGCCTAATGGCCTTTAAAAAGAAATCCTAGTCTCACATATTTATTAATTATATCTCCTGGGACACAGAGCCTCTCTTCTCCGTTTCTTCTTTTCACACTCAGGGTCAAAATGAGGGCATTTTTTGACATCATTCAGTTATCTTTTCACATTGATTTTTTTTTTCCCCCCAGGGATGACCTCAGCAGATCTGCATGGATGCAGCTGAAAGCAGCAACTGGCCACTTACACCTCTTCTTCCAAGGGCGTGATTTACCCAGGCAGGTGCAGGCAGACTTGAGCTCATTTTGCCTTTCCTCAGAGCTAGCTGACTGAGGAGGAGCATGGACAGGATGAACTCAGGGCTGTCCGTACCCACCTGTGCAGGCATGCTCGCTAAATCGTTAGTCACAGCCATGGGATTAACTCCCTCAACGCTATCCACGTAAAAACTGGCTGTGAAAAGCCTGCTAGGTGCAGAGGGTCTCTCTGTCAGCAATGGAAGGGGTGGGCAACTGAAGTGGCAAACCATCACACTGCAAGATAGGGTGATGAATCTCCCTTTGAAAATGTCCTCATTTTTTTATTCTCTAAAGGAACTGCAGCAATTACCTTAGACTTATGTCTAAGGTTGAGATGTTGGAGTTAGGTGAGAGGAATCTGATCCCCCAAGGGCACAGCTCTCAGGAACCAGCAGTAAGACACCAGCCAAGGTGACTGCAGCTACCTCGGTCTGATGTTCCAAAGGGTTAAAGCTATTGTTTTCAGAGTTTTGAGGCATAGGATATACAAAAACCAGAGTTTGGAAAACGTGATGTCCTGGTACGGTTTTAAATTGTTAGCAGGTCTAAACAGATTTAGGTAGCAGTCATGGGCATTTACATTTAGGAACCATGGTCTATTTAAATCCTAATAAATGTCTTCTGCTGAACTGTGTCAAAACAATGTGCAAGATACCTTAAGCGGATTCCTTAAACAAATAATATTAAACTTACTTAAATAATGCCCTCCAGGTATTATACTGAAACACCTGTTTTCTTGAGCAACATCTACTCCCATGGGAAATAAGTTCAAAGCCAATATAGTAGCATACAAAATGTTTTTGCCAGATACAAATGCTGCCTACGTTCAGTATTGCAAATGGAAATTTTTTTTCCATTTGCAGTCATCTTTCCGTAATAACCCAAGGTCATTTATACAACATGACTATTTTTATTTGTATGAAAGAGATTATAATTGGAAATATTAAACTGCAATCCTGTTTTTAAAAGACTTTGTTGAGTTTAAAAGAAACCTTTACCCAGATAGGGTTTTAATGTTAATTCAGAAAGGTGTAAAAAGTTTCTGTACTTCAGAAACAGTTTCCATTTGGTCCTCAAAGAGAATCTGAAATGAAACCTGTCTAAACGAATGAAAAGGTCCCAGTTTCCTTCAATAGGCTTTGGATTAAGGCCAGCTCTTGCTCCCACAGATTTCAGCCGTACAATATCTAACTGGGTTGAAATGATCCAGTTCTTATCTCTCTGTATATCAAGATTACACAAAATCAATAATAAATATAAAGTGAGATTATAATTAGGCCTTGCTAATGCTGCATTATTATTCAGAGTTAAAATCTAATTTGCAATGCACTTTAGTTTTGGGAAGGATGACAGAAGTAGAGAAGAATGAAGGGAAACAAGTAAAGGCTACATCGTTGGTGTCATTTCTGCCTTTTAGCTGATAGCCTGATTTTGTTATAGTCAAAGGCAAAGCTGTCATTGATTTCAGATAGGACAGGATTTTATCTGTTGCACTTCTTGTCTGTGGTTCATTTAAGAATCATGGCAGTTAAGTCCTCTGAGCAAGCAGAGAAGGATACACTTGATTATATTTAGAGACTTTTCCACTACTCAGATTTTTCCATTAATTTCAGTAGGAGTTTGATTGAGCCCTTTGCAAACACTAAAACCCACTGAGGGCTGGGCGTGAGCATTTCCAGAATTAATGGCAAACGAACATTTTCAAAAATAATGTTCCAGCTAAAACAATTTCCTAGTAAAGTATTCACAAGCAACAGTCTTCCTGAAGTTCTCAGCTATGCAAAACAATTTAATCATACCTTAAAGCCAACTGGAAAAAAGTTGTCTAAGTTTCAGTCTCTCCTAGAAATGCGACTGCTAACATTTCCAATGATCTTTCCTAATTCCTATTGGAAAGAGCTTTTGTTGTCAGTTTGGTTTGCATTCTCTGGAAGTTATCTCCAATGAGATGATTACCTCAGAGCAATTAAGCAGAAATTTAGAAATAAACACAACCAATAAACAGAAAGATGTGACATCTCTTTCCTGGTTGACTTTGCCCAGGTCACAGCAAATCAATTTCTTCAAAAAGGACTGACATCTTACCAGGCAATGATCAGGATTCTCATTTTAAATACATCAGAGAACTAGCTCTTTCAGATTCAGTTGGACTCTACATACGTGTCAGCTGGTGTCCCAGCAGCATCTCCACTTTTGAAAAGCTATCTGGAGTGTACAGGCTCTATCTACCTGCACACCCTTACTTGCAGCTTCTCACCGTTTATATTAGCTTTGTGGCTTGTGGCTTGGGCTTAGTAAAAATCAGCAGTTTCTGCCAGTTTAGAGAAATGGGCTGAAGTAAAGGACAGCTGAAATCAGTAGAATTCAACTGGGTTTGCAGACCCAAAAAAACAGCCAACCAACCAACCATTAAGCAGTCAGTTTCTTCTTATCACAAGTAAATGGTAGTGGGTTAGATAAAGAAGGTGGCAAGCTCAGAGGAGATGTGGCTTTGCCTCTCCTTGTGTTCTGAGAACATACGTACCGAGGCCAAACCTCACTTCGCAAGGCACTGAGATAACGTATTTCCTCCTGGAAGAGAGAGAAATGAGGAAAGAGTCCTAACTCTCAGCAGTGGCAGCATTATTACAGCATCTACTGGTGGGATAGCAGGGCAAGCCGCTTTATCTGATGCATAAGATAGTATAGATCTGTCTATTGGACTTATTCTCACAAGGGAAAGCTTGCAAAACTTATTTTTTGTGAGCTCAACTAAATTCAACTGTTCAAGCTCAACTATATTATTGCTTAACTATATTCTTACATCAGTTCATAGCTTAACATGATGAGTGTGTTTTTCACGAGTCCGAGGAAAGGTTGAAAACTTGATATCATCCAGATTCAAAGGGAAAGGGATGGAAAAAGTAAATCTCATTGGTGAAAAGGAGGGCTCAGCCAGCCCTACAGCAGTTTGACCTGAAGATAGCCTCTCGTAGCCACCAATGCAGCTGTCAGTGGAGTTTTCAATCGCCAGATGTTGTTACTGGAAAATACATTCCAGAGTTCATTGGAGCTACTTATAGTCCTGACCTTGTGTGACCAAGGCAGCTGATTCTGTAGCTAAAAAAAGGTATTGAGGATTAAGCTGAATGTGAAGCTTCAGCTATAGAATTATACGGCATTTTGTTAGTAGAGGAATAATGGCTAGAACATGCATGTGCCTCTTTACTGTGCCAATGCAACTACTTTCCAAAAAAATTTAACCTGTTCTATATATCTCATGAGGTGAGCTTATAATTCAAGTAAGGGGTGGAGCTGGTATATTTTCTTGCCTTGTGAGCATTTGGCTGATTTACCGTCTGGTCCCTTTAAAATTCTTCTTGTCCTTCAGGGTGAATACTATATGATAACTTGAAAAAGATTTTGTGAAAAAAAAAAAAGAAAAAAAGGAAAAAAAAAAAAAAGAAATGCCCTCCCTTTCTGCAGAACAAGAAGGATTTTCAAGGTCTTGGAATGTGCTTGTTCCTCAGCCACCCACAGAATGCGTGGCAAAATTAAATACATCTGACACGTAGAGTACATCATGTCATGTCTGCTGATGTGATCCAACAGAGTACTAAGCATTACTCAATGCAAGGCTTATAGAAACAAAAAGGAGATGCTGATTGCTTAATATTTACTTATAGTTTGCGAAACAGGACATATAATCATACCTTGATTTCAGGACAAATTTTTCCTAATTCCTGTGTAGAAAATAAAATTCAGTTAAGCAGACTAACTTCATATAATGTTTACTAAAATATGTGATTGGGGACTTAAAATTATAATGGGTTTGCAGTATGAGATGTCCCTTTTCAGCAGTGAGACAGTAGAGGGAGTGGAGGACTGGTTATTCAGAACCAGACCCTATAAGCAGGGACTATCAATATTCTTTTACGTGGTCTGAATCTGCACCTGAAATGCTATTAAAGGTACTGCACAACCATTTCCTGTATGAGCTGTGTGAGGAATCCATACGAATCTGTAGTAAATTTTGCAATTTACCAGGTTACCTCAAATTTTGACACTCTGTTATACCTAGAAAAATACCTGCACAGTTTTAATGGGATGAGAAACAGTACTTCCCAGATTTCACCTAGTGGATCGGTGTCCTGTGATATTAAAATTTCATTATACTCCATGTTAGGCATGCCCTGTGGGTTTGGATAAAAGCACTGTTAAACCTTAACCTCTCCCCTCCTTTCTCACCATATCCATTAAGCAGACGGCAGATGACAGCAGTCATTCCCACCACAGTCTCATTTTTCGAGGTCTCTTATTTTCTGTAGAAATAGTGCCACTTCAGCTGCTTTTTTTTTTTTTTTTTAGTACAGAGTATTCTTTTGGCTTTCTCCATCCCTTGCCATCGCTAGTGCTGAAGAAATGCCTCTTTAGATAGCATCTATTTGGTCTGCTTAGGGGGTCTTTCAGAGGTGCTCAGATCTTCATCAGTGTTTCATTTCTTGTGTTACCGCAGACAGTCTTGAATGTGTTATCGCCTCTCCATTGTTTTTTCCTTCAGCTTGCCATACTCTAAATATTTCAGAATTTCTGGCACCTGCCTTGTAAAGCTTGCATTTTTCTCTAGAATTTTCAGTTATTTTTTTCTACTCTCTGTTGTACGGGAGGAAGTTTCAAAGACTGTACCTAGGGACTTGATTTTTCTGGTCTTCTTAAATGCATGAGATGTCTATACTATACAGCTTCTCTAATACATTCAGGTTCTTAAATGCAGTCTCTGCTTTGACAGTTTTTAGATTTCTTATAAACTGTATAATCATTCAGTAACATTCTAGAGTTTGCTGATATTTGTGCACATCAGAGAGATTACATTAAAATGCACTTTTAAGAACTACAACAGAAAAGCAGCTTTTATAATTATGAATAGGAAAGGTATGTTTTAGGGCATCTAATAAGAGGAAATTTTTATAAAAATCAGAAAAATCGTAAGTATGGAGACGAATTGTTTTACATATTGGAAATCTACCTTCTTTCATTGCATAAAGACCTTCTGTCCAAGAAACATCTCTTTTTGGCTGACTGTACCTAGTTATTATTAGCAGTACATATTTCACTAGTCGTTCACAGATACAGCAAAAAACCAAACAAATTTGTGAATCATCCAACCTAAGGTAAACTTTGAACCAACTCTGCTGTTAACTCCAAGATTAAATTCCCTTTGAATATCTATGAACAGTTTTGCTTTTATACTTATTAATGATAAAGCACCTTTTTTGACTATCAAAATCTATCTAAAATTTCTGTGAAAGGAGTATTTTGTAATGGTGGTATCATAGCTACGAAGATACAAAACAATTTTTAAAAGAACCGTAGAGGCTGATGGTTTTCTTTCTTTTTTTCTTTTCTTTTTTTTTTTTTTTTAAATTGACACTGCTTACCTCACAGATTCCTGTGTGAAAATTAGAGGCTGAGTTTATAAAATTACCAGCCCTACCCATGTCAGATCTTCTTCACATATTTCAGCTGAAAAATTAGAGAGGGGACATTAAGCTTTATAGAAACCCACAATTACGAAGAAACAAATATGTGCAGAACCATTAGAGGTGCATTTGAAGAGAAATCTGTGAAAAAAAGTGTTGATTACCTGACTGAAAATGTTTGTAGAACTGTGAAGCAGTGGGGGATTTGATTCTGCAGAGTCCTCATCACCAGGGAGACAGTTTTGGGACCGTGGCATACTGGGCTGTCTGGAGTACACTGTGATCCTCTCTGGGCTAAATAGCTTTTACACAAATGACTGCACCAGACTGAGTTTTTATAGTGTGTAGACACTGTTAAAAACAAGGAGGCCGCGGACTGAGCTTCAGCACAATCCATCAGGGTCTCCTGATGATCCAGCCCCCTCACAAGAGTAACTTATTCCCTGTGTTTGGTCCAGGGCACTCCAACTAGCTCCTCCCAAGACAATTTGCTCTTGGGAGTGAGAACTAAGCAGCACACAGAGGAACCAAGCTGTGGCATACGGCCAGGGTCTGGTTTGGAGACTTCAGCAGTACAGACATCACCCCGCCATTAGGCATCCTTGTACCCGATTCCCAAGACGTGCTAATCCCCACTGAAAGAGTAGTGAAGAGACAGCACTTTGCAGGCGTATATAGGCTAGTGACTGCTTGTATATGAAAAGCAGGGTGGGATTGCAGTAGCACTGGGAAACTACACACTTACAGTGGACGCTGACTCTCGTAACTGCTTATAATGGCAAATTCATGCACAGAAATCAGACCTCATCTCATGGGAAAATGTCTTTCAAGTCATATTGCTGGGGTTTTTTTGAAGCATGAACTGCTAAGCCTGAAGCAGTCCTCCAAATACCCTTTTATGTTAAGGAGATGGGACTTCATGGACAGATTTGGGAACTTTTGTTACTTTCCACCCCACCCTCCTCTTTAAGGGACCAAGTAAGACCTCTGGACGCTGTGGGTGCTATCTAAGACAAGGCTGAACGCAAAGGAAGGACACACCTTTCTGGATTTCTGATGGGTTTCTAAGGCATAACAACCTCCGTCTATTTTCTTCCTCTCATAGCAAGGGAAAGGAGCAATGATTAGAGGACAGAGGAGATCAGTTTGAGACCATAGCTCACAAGGTGTGGCATTGCTCCCTCCTATCCAGGGGGAGGGTGGCGAAATGCAGCAGGTAGAGAAAGCTTCCATCTTCGGTGGATGAGAAGAAGGCATCTGAAGGACTGGTTACATATGGCCAGTCAGGATGTTCTTCCTAGGGGAAGCCTGGGGAAAAGTTTAGGACCACAAAAACCAGACAACTGAGAGGGAAACCACGCAACCAGGAATGCTGAGGAAGAAGGAAATGTTAGATGTGAACGTCATGCGTCACCTAGTTTTGGTATCAAATTGATGCCATATCCCTTCTCTCCCTTTTCTTTTTCTCTCTGTTGTGTTGACACACAGAGTAGTGAATTTTCAGGATTTTTTTAGACTATATGGGTAGACAGAAACAACAGAAATACATTGGCATCTCCAGAGGACAGTTCATCCAGCTATCTTCAATATCTATTTTATGATGTGAACAAAAATGAGGTGGAAATGGGAAGAAAAAGGCTTTGCATGAACGGAGTGAAGAAAATTTAGCAGGGGACCGTTATTCTTTCTCTGAGTGCATTTACATTTCCAGAAGGACAGTAGCTTAATGTGATGGTATACGTCTTAAAACGGGACCTCATGCCTGGCCATCTGTTAGTCCCATCTTGGCTTTCCCTCATTTTCATAACCTAGTGTTTGCATCCCTCCAGCACATGTTCATTTCTTCATTTTTAATCAAGTATTGAAATGTATAGGGAAACGGCTGAGACTCTAGGGAACAATGAGTTCTTAGTGTGTTCTGAATGAACTTCCAAAAGTGATCAGAAAATTCCTTCTCTTTCTCACACAGTGTTATGACTTGACCTGTCTCTCTTCTCCTTTTAAGATATAGAAGTTACATGTTTTAAAAGTTATAGTATTTTTAAAAATTTCCTCTGAAAAGTGAAGCTTCATTTTATTCCGGTATCATCTAACCTTTTTTTTTTTCCAGATGGAAAAACCATAGTCAGACATAGTCTGCCATTTGTACTAAGACACCCAATTCTCCCTGACTGGAGTGGTGCAAAGAACTTAGTATCTCAAATGACATGGGAAATGAAATCTTTCAATATGAGTGAAAGAACACGTCCGCAGGGAGGTCGGTCTAAAAATCTGTGCAAGATTTAGACACAATGCTAATGCACCATCAATCTCCTGTAAGGAGATAAAATAAAGAACTCATTTTGACTATCAAGAGACATCAAAAACTAGATTCCCGATTTAAATGTTCACATACATATAGGGACTTTTAACTGTTTCAGGTTGCTCAAGCTGCTATCGTAAAAGATCTTGGTGCTAAAAGCACATCCTGAAAATCAAGGTCCTTTAAAACTGTCTCTGACCGAGAGCTGAGACACTGCAGAGGGCAGAAGTCGCACTTGTCACACTTCTCTGAAGAAACACTTTATTTGGAATTCTGAAGCGTGTCAGCAGCTCCTACTAAACACTTGCACCTCTCGTTTTTTTCTCGAGACAGCTTGAGCGATGTGACATATAAGTCAGAAAAATGCAAAGACATTTACATATGTATTTAATACGTGCAGAATAGACCCCAGGGTATGTATTAGACCAAATTAGGTGCTCAGTTGAGCTGATTGAAACATTTTCCCTCTGTCAAACCCTGTTTTCAGCACCAGGTAGACACAGAAGGGGCTCTCCCTGACCTGGTGACATGGAAATGTGACAGAACCCAAATTAAAGGCTTTCTGTACCTTTTTGGGGCACA
>KZ506293.1:51825-75296 GCA_002844005.1 Limosa lapponica baueri | reverse complement strand
CCTTCCTGGCAAGGTGTCTGAAGAATGAGTAAACAGAGGAATACATAAGAGTTTTGAGGGACCTGCTGCTCCTTTTCTCTTTCTGATTTGATCCTGCTTTGGTCTTAACCGTCTTGTCTATTTTTTTTTTTTAACTGAAGTTATGATTTTCTATAAATGTTTTTCAGAAACAAAGGGAATGACAGCAAAACCATCCTATTTAAATTGTCAAAAGAAGCAATGTAGGTACGACTGTGTTAGGAAGGAAGAAAATAATTCGAATAATTGAAAGGCAATAATGAGAGTGCTATATAACAACAGGGAAAAAAAACAGTTGACATAATAAAGAGGCATCCCAATTTTTAAAAGATCACAGAGAGAGTCATTTTTCCATAATCTAAGAAAGCAACCCAGGTAACCTGGAAATCAGTAGGACTGTTAAAAGAAGGTCTTATGAGGCTCTCAAAATAAATGTATCTTATTCGTGACAGTAAGACATTCATAACCATAAGATGCTGTAATGCTATTCCCTGTGTTAAGCAATTGCAAGGCAGCTGAAAACAATGTGAGAGAAGGGGAACCTCTTCTGCACATCAGAAAGTGGCAGAATTCAGGTTGTTTATCCTAGATTTTTTAAACAGACAGCCCTTAGATCTTTTGCTAAGTCTTTAATGCCTTGTTATGAAAGGTGGCTATCAGCTGAAAAACTCCAGGCCTACCGCTGTAACCAGGATCTGCCATCATCTAGGATCCAGTATTTAAAAAATGACGTCTAACATTTAGAACTGAATTCCCTGGACTCCTCAGAGGACCTTTCTCCTCACTATTTTATTGTGCCACTTTAAGCTGCTTTTGCTACAAAAACTGGAAGACATTTGCTCCTTCATATTGCATAAGGTATCTTCATAGTCTCCAAAAACATGTGCCCCTAGTGAAGACTATGCAGTCAGTAAGCTTCAGTGGAGAGCGCGTAGAAGAAACAGCACAGGAGTAGGTGATGAGCATCCTGCCCTGAGAGGGAAGCCTACAGAGAGCAGATTCACCCAGCAGACCTTACGGCCTTGCACACACCACCCAGAGCATCCTGGGCAACAGTCAGATGAGTCTGAAGTTGCAGTTCCAAACGTGGCTGGACGTGGTTCACATTTGATTTAATAAAATCTCCATGAGAGATCTCTCAGGTACAAACAAACATGGGTAAGTGTCTTTTTCTACTGTGTTCATTGGTTTGAAAGGCTGTGCATATCAAAGCAACTTCTAAAAGTGTGGATATCTACTAATTTTTGGAGGTAAAAACCTCCTTAGCCTAAAAGTTCTCTTGGAATGCTATCATGGAGAGAAAGTTTAATAAAACAGAACTATTGGCCAAAACCCTCAGTACAACGATAGGCTGTTAGTGTCATTCATAGTACCACAACCCAGCTCTACCTGACAGCACACAGGTCAATTTGCCAGAAGTTTTATCTCTGATGGCGAAGAGGAGCCGCTGTTTCACCTTTTTCAGGCTGGAAAAGCACCTCTCACCCTTCTTCTCTCTCCCGAGTACTCTGAACTCTTAAAAAAATGATGAGCAACCCCATGCACTGAAAATTCCTACATAATGCTGAAATGCTAAACAAAGGAACTTTTTTTTTTCCTCAGCAAATATAAACACATTCCACTTGAAGGTACAGTTATAAAATAGCAAAGATATGATTAAAGAATTCCATGTGGATTCATTACAGGCTTTCATTTCTGGTAAACTAATAAAGCTTTCCAGCTCATTTAAAAAAATAATCTCCAACATTACACAGGAAGAAAAAATTATTACTCTTTGGGTCTCTGATAGGATATTAGCAGAAAGGCAAAATATTATCTATGCCAGATATACAAGCCAATATCGCAGAAAAACTCATAAAGTATATCAAGTCCAGGCAAAAACATAACAAGCAAAAAGCAGAAAATCACTTGAACTGTAGCAAACTGATGGTAGACCCATAAATATAACTACTGTGCTCCCAGCCAAAGCAAAAACCTCAGAAACACATTTTCAGAGATATATAATTAAGACTGGGAGAAAAAAAAAAGAGAGAGAGAGAGAAAATTAACAATAAGCCCAAAAGCTTTTTACAGAACTGTAATGAAGAAGGAAAAGAACACAAGGTACAATAATAAACCAGATGAGGTAATAATATACCCAGAAAGGGTTGAGAAGAAGGAAAGAGGAAAGTAGACAAAAGTCACTCCTAGTTCAACTCGGTAGCAATTTAAAGAAGCAAGAAACAAATATATGTATGTGTATATATATGTTTAAAAAAACCTTCAAGAGCACTGCCAAGATTCCTTGTGGTGCTATTTCTGTGCATACAAATATTCTTCCACAAACGCATGCAAGTGGCCACATGATGCAGGGCATTAAGTACAGCAAACAAGTCGTGTTTCCATTCACGGCCTTTGAATTTCTCTAATACTGGGTTTCAGAATGCGGTGGTCTGAGGAAGAATTTGCTCACTCCCAAAGATTTTCCATAGCGACTTAGAGAAAGGAAACAATACCAGTCATACTGCATGAACATTACATGGATGTTTCCATCCCAACTACTCTATGCGCAGGTTTTGTGTATTGGCAGCCCAATATGTAAGTTAATGTTCGATACACTTAGAGATCTTAAAAAAAACCCCAACACTGAGCCTTTCAGTGTATACATCTGAAGCTCCCAGGATGTATTTTGCAAGAGTTCAAATGAGCTTAGTTTGAAATATATGTCTGGTAGGCTGTTTTCAAATCAGATTTGAAATTTCAAGTAGAACTTATTTTTCCGCCCCTAGTGGTACTTGTGGTGTAGATCTTTCCTGAAGGAACATCTTTTGACTGTGCTTTGAAGAAAACAAAATCAAAAGGTAGAACTGTAGCAGGAGAAGGCAAGCAAGTTGTTCCCACACATTTATTGCCAAATAAGAGAAACATAAAGAGCTCCCTGGAGAGTTGTAGCTACAGTTGTAGCTACGTCTTGACCTGCTACACTGCTTTTTGTTTTATAGTCCTCAGAGGCAAATTACATAGGGTTCACCAGGGCGAACACATCATCATCCAGCTGCAGATTCATCCCACCTTGCTCTAGGTCCCTAATGAAAAGCCAGTGTTAGGATCAGACCAGTCTTACCCTCTCTCTAGAGCCAGTGCAGAGGGAGGAATTTCCAGAAGATGACTCAAACCAAGGTCTGAATCTTGTTCAGTGGGGGCATATGTCTCGCACCTAAAATGTCCCTAGAAGAGCTCCTGGCACACAGAGGATAATATAGTGTCGGGTTTTTTTCTTGCTACTGTTAGTTTGTTTGTCTTATAAGGTTTTTGAAGGGCACTCTGCTAGATGTTCTAAACTCATACTGGAAAAAATAAGCTTTCTTTTGTATTAATTTCCTTGCTCCCATTCTTTTTGATTCTATTGCTTCCCACAGTGAGTGGGGCATAAAGGAAATAGCTCCACTTAGTGAGATACTGAATAACAAAAAGTTAAGCAGCGCGCTAATTTTGCAGGGGAGCCACTGGAGACAAGGCACTTAGTGGCAGCAATACTGAAGGTCTCAACCTTGTAAAAAGGGAGTTTGCAGGCTTTGTAACCCTTGAACACCATGTTCTCATGAAGCTTCCTGCTGCCCTGCACCTTGGTGGTGGATTTTTGCTCTGTTTATTTTTCCCGCATAGATGGAGAGGTGGTACCTTCTGGTACGCTCTGCTGCTATTGCGACTAATGCTTGTGTTGTTCTAAAATCCCACTTAATCCACTGCCTCCATCCGAGTCACAGCGTATTTCGTCACGTTCCCCAAAGTGCCTCCTTCCCGCTCCAGAGCACGTGCTAAAGCAAAGCTCATTCCCCGCGTTACACAACCCCAAATTACTCTAGGAATTAGGGCATTTCTGATCCCGCTGCTAATACTGGCGTTACACAACTGGGGCTCCCTCCAGGTCTGCTTCTTCCTCAGGGCGGATATAGAAGCTGCTCAGAGGGACGTGCGTTTTGCAGGGTCTGGGCTGCCGCCTGCCTGCTCCGGCTGTCAGAGCCTGATCCTGAAGTCCACAGCCACCCTCGGGAGCAATCTGCTGGGCAGGGACTGGGAAAGCAGACGGGGCTACCAGAGATGCTCCGTGGCCAACCCAGCATCACCAAAGATTTAGAGACTGAAGGACTACGTGGAAGTGCTCTGCCCCAGAGGAAAGTGATGCTAGGTGCCCAGCTGGCCTCGACACAAGCTTGCTTCTCATGGGAGAGGTTTTGTGGGATCTCAAGGGACTCTCTAGGTTGACCAAGTGGGATATATAGATCAGAGGAACCCAACCACGGCACAGACAGGATTTATCAAAAATGGTGTTAGTGGTAGAACAAGGGACTGCAGAGATCCCGGGAGTCCAAGGCCTCTGACAGTCCTCTGATAAGTGTTGGTTTTTCTGTCTAACATGAAGTACATAGAGGTAAAAGTTTGGAGCAATGCTGCTTAACTTCAGACCTGAGAGCCTGGTGGCTTTTCTGCTTATGAATAAGTAATGAAGGTGCTGGCAGCACGGTATTCGTAGGCACCCGTACATGTCCCTGTGAGAGCAACAGAGAAAAGCAGGCTATCACTGTCTCTCAGTGAGATCTTATTTATGTGTTGGAAAGAAAAATAGTCTTTAGCGTTTGTGGTATTCTTTAAACTGATTTCAGGGTTATGTCTTAATTTACTCTTACCTCAGGAGTTAAGAAACAAACATTCCTTAAAACATAGATTATAAAACACATACTTATGGCCATCTGGAAAAACATGCTGATTGATTAAAGTTCAATCTATCTATCTGCTTTAAGACCAGCTCACAGTAACTGCAATGATTGCAATTCCAGCTATGAGCTTTTTCTTCTTAAAACATTCCTCGCTCTTATCGGACCAACCACTCAACAGAACTTTCACTTATTTCACGTATTTCCATGCCCAGGATGTATCTGATAGTCTGGAGAGCAGTTCTGCAGAGAGAAGAAGAAGGTTTGGTGCCTGGTGACTCAGAACTGGTAAAGAATACAAAGGTCCAGGCTCAGTGATGTAAACAGAGATACGCTTGTGTATCCCGTGTGCCTTAGAGCAGCTGAGAACATGGTCCAAAATATTGACCACAGTTCAATTACGTACTGATATGTTCTGTCCAACTTTATATAAATGTGCTTTTAATAATTTAAGAATTAGGTAATTAGCCCTGAGGATATTTTGCAAAAACAGCCTGCCAACATGCAAAACAAAGTGTAAATCTTGTAAGTGTTCCACCTGCCTGTGAAAAAATACCAGTAAATTATTTCAGTGCAGGAAGGTCACTAAAACTGTACATTTTTAGAATGTTAATCAAAAATGCATTTTGAAATCCAAGATTAATTGTGGAAAATCAACAGCCAGAATTCCATTCTGTCTGTATCACTAAGGGAAACCAAGCAATGGGGTTTTTTTACCCATATACTATGTGATGAGGTACGTACGCTTTGTTCAGAAAACTTTCAGAGATCTCACCAAATTTGCCTGGAGCTAGCGTAAGTCAGTGTTTCCCCACATCTCACCATAATCTTCTCAGCCATGTGTGAAATACTTTTGATTAAATAAAGTCTCTTTAAATTTTCTAATAGCTCAGGGATAGTTTGAAAAACAGAGCATGAGCCAAAAGCTCACTGAATATTATTTGATGTGCATTTGTCAATTATTCTATGAGTGTAGTTGGTTCCAAACCACTAGGAAATTTGCCATAATAAAGTTTTCTATCGACTTTCCTGTATATATTGGTCTTGCCCCTACTGTAGCACTCTGAGCTCCTCCCACCTGGATTCTTTTGCTGCTGGCAGGAGTCAAATATTTCACTGCTGCCTTCTCAGTATTTGATTCTTGTAGTGCTTACCCTTTTTATTCAGTCTGTTTACTACTGGTATACCAAGTCAAAGTAACTGCAGGGCTCTATTCATGTACTACAGACACTAACTAGAAAACAACTCACTTATCACATGGACCAGGTGTACCTAAAAAAATCTTATAACAGATGGTAACTACAACTACCACTTATTAAAATCCTGATATTGAATAGAACTGTGTCATGTTCAAAAGGAAATCCAGAGCTCGGGCACATGAATCACCCCCCAAAATTCTCAGCTTTTTATTTTAAATAAGGTGAACTATTTCTTCTGGTCTTCTTTCTTGCTACAGTTCTAAAAAAAAAAGTCTCTCAAAAATCATGGGACAGAGGGACTAAAGATATGACAGTATAAGGCATAAGAAGAGAAAATATATTTTGAATCACTGCATAGAAAAACTACCATAGTGGCAGCTTATCAATACCTGGGTTTAGCTAACGAGTGGGGAAATTGCTTTTTAAATATAAATGAGTGCATAGGAAATAAGTTTTGAAAAATAAATTAAAAGAGACAGAAGAAGATTTTAGCCTGTCCTTACCTTGTCTGCTTAAATTGTTTGGTTTATCTCTTGTCCTGTGATTTGCTTGTAAGCTCTCTTTTAGACCACAATCTCGCATAAGGGCCCAGTTTGGCACAAATTCCTACCAGTATGTTTATAAGGGTTTGTAACTGGGACAGGGATCTACCAATGGAAACTCTTCAGTCCCTGCTGAATCTCACTGATTTCACTGAGATTTAATGACCAACAGCAGCCTCTGTTAGCAGACACTAACAAAAAACTGAGGCTGTACTCCAGCATCTTGGATTGGAGCGGTTAGCCCGGTTCTCCAGGTGTCCCATGTGTTGGTTCACTTTGTGGAAGAGAAACTAGATTCCTTCCAAAGGAAACTAAACCAGAAACTGTGCTCCAGCTGCACAACAGTGCCCTCTGACCCCAAGCCAGGACATAAAGGTTAAAACCAATAACTGGCCCTTCACACAGCTTTGAACCACAGGATTTGCGGGGATGTTTGGTACAGAGCACCAGGCTGAACCTAGTCTGAAGCAAGCATGGCTGTAAGACCTCTGCTGTGAAGCCTTCATCTGCTCCTGTTGTGGTGAATTACTTGTTAGTGTAATTACTTGCTAGTCTCAGTTAGACATCTTCTATGCTTTTCAGACAAGATTTAATATTATTAATTTTAGCCATCTAAAATTCATACAATTCATCCAACCTAGTTGGTCTCCATTCTTGCTGCAGTCACCAGGTCAGGGCTTTTAATTCTTTCCATTTGAAGACTGATATGGGATATCACATATTTAAGGTATGGGATGATGACCTTTGAGAGCTGCTTCTCTTCTTCCATGGGCTATCAAGGTAGGTAGATGACCTACTTTATACTACCTGTCTAACTTTAGGCAGTTAAATTAATGATCTATCACAGTTTGAGATGTGAGCTGGCGTTTCATGAGTAAACTGTAATTAAAAAAAAATGGTAAGAACATCAATAGTCAGATGCAAATTCATGTTTGGGGACATTTCAACTCAAACTCACACTTAAGGAAATACACTTTAAAAAGCAAAACCACCTATCCCGCCACCCATATAGCTGCCTGTGTTTAAAACTCAAAGAATGTTGTTAATTTGGTTTGTGCCTTTGATTTCTCTATGGAAATAACCACCTTTATGTATGCTTATCTACTAGTCGATTTCATGTTCTGACAGCAAACAGCTTCTGAGCATATTTGGATAGAAATTTATAGTTACACTGGAAGAAAACACACAGGGACAATAACACTTCCCAAAATATGCAATAACGCTTTCATGCAAAACACTTCAAAGAAATGTACATGAAAAAAAAAGAAAGAAAAAAAAGAAAATTACCCTGAAGAAGTTAGCTGAGGTCTTTCCAACTGTGAGACTGTGCAAATTAAGATTCTCTTTTTTTTTCAGTCTGCTTTTAAATGGCTCTGAGGACCCAGTAATCTTTCTTGCTGTCAGAAATCCAGAGTTGGGGCATGGTCCAAACAAAGACCCTCCACAAATGGCTCCCTCTGGTGCAAAGCTGCAAGTCTCAGCCTGTCCTGGGAACAGTTGCTCCTTAAGTTATAGTTTATATTTTTAACATGATGTATAACAGCCGTAGGAACATCAATCTGAAGATTATCTCAAACGTGATTTTGTAAAAATTGCACCAGCAGCTCCTCATTATCTGGGGTACTGAGGATGAAAGTAGAGCTTGGATAGCCCAGTGCCTGAGTTATTGAATACAGGGTACTAATGTCCAGCCAAACTCGATTGGCTTGGGTTCATCAGGATATACGAGCATCAGCCAAAGCACTAGCTCAGCCCAAGAGAGCTGCTGGAGAAACTCTCTGGTGCCTCTATATCCATGTTTCCCAGCACCCTGAAGACCAGGAGAGGTTCTTAAACTGGCTACAGGACAATGTGAGTATACAGAGGTAACTCAGGTCATGCAGGGCTAGTGAACACTGCTAGGTCTGAGCTGGTTGTACAGCACGCGTCATATTTTGTACTTGTTTAGATCCCAAGGATACAAAGCAGGGGCAGCTGAGCTGGTTCTACCCCAAATTAGTACATGTTCAGCAGGTTTTGTTAGTTTGGACTGTAGGACACGCTGAAGTGGCTACGATGCTTCTGAATATGAGCTGTCTCTAAGAAACAGCATATTCGTGTTCGGGCATTGGTGACACTGAGCTACTAAAGCAAACTCGACCCTGAATCAGCTTATATGACCCTGTGGTCCTGACCCACATAATCCTCAATCTGGATACAACATGTGCAGATAACTGAGAGTTGCCTGGAATTTATTACTCTTTGTGCTTGTATCCCTCAGAGCTTCTCTGCTTTCTTTATTGACTGTGACAGTTTCTTGTTGCAGTGATATTTTCTTCTAAAACTCCAGGAAGAAAGAGGATGATAGGATCAGCAGCAGCACAGTGATGCCATCACCTGTGGGGAGCCCTGACACCCCTGCTCAGAGTGCTTGTGCAGACACTTGGTAAAAATGGCTCTCTGTATGTCTGCAAGCAACATATGTGCTGCAGAACCAGAGCTCCACTCCAAGTCCCTTGGATGCATGTACTTGTCACATAAGATACTGGATGAAGAACAAAGTTCCTTGCTTGGAAAGGAACAATAACTCCTAAAAATTCAAGAACGAATTCTTAGCAGCTTTGGCTGAGCAATTGGGTCTCTGCACTAGAAGTAGGCTCTGACATAACCACTTTCACAGCTCCAAGACTCTTGGATGCCTGATTTTGCAGTGACCTGGCTTCAGCGCAGAAGTGGAAAACCAGATACTGGGTTCAGCAAGAGTTTCTTATTGTCTACAAGCCTTGGGAACTTACTCAAGAAGCCTAAATTCTCTTTTATACTTAAAACTGAAATCTGCCCCTCCTCCTTGTAAACAGGAGGAAGAAGTCTTTCAAAGAGGTGAAACTACCTGACATGCATACAAAAGGGCAAGAATGACCCTTACTAATGACACTGACTGCGGTTTTTACCATAAGTGAACCTGGAGACTTTTCCAGGGAATACCATCAGCATTCAGGCGTCTGTTTACCTACAGGTAGAAGTAATTGGCCAGGAACAGATGCTCCTGACCACATGTGGGTGGCTAAACCTAAATGCCTGGGGACCTTTCAGGTTAATTAGGGAGGAATCTAGCAAACTTAAGCACAGAGAGTATTAGGCAGTTTTGGAAAACGGTAAGCTGAACTTTCATCTTGGATCAAACCAGAGTTTGGGCAATAATGACCTAAGCTAAACAGGGTTCAGGATGCTTTCATCCTATCCCTAACTGTAACTAGATTCTGACTATTGGGCTGCAGATTATGGAAAATAACCAGTCCTCAGCAGGCGGTTTGGATTTGTTATAGGCAACAGTCAATCACACGCAGCTCCTTGGAGGGGGCAAAGACACTGCCGTGGCATAGAGAGGTGCTCCTTCACAGGCACAAGGGTAGGAGAGCAGAGTGCCTCAGAGCTGGCTGTCCGAGGACTTCCTCACGCTCATCACCACACTGTATGAAGTGCTGGCAGAAGACTAAATCTCAGAGTTGAGAACAAACATGAAATGTAATTAGCCTCAGTGCAAAGCCAAAGAAACCAAGGCACAAAATGAAGCACAACTTGCCCAGGACTGTCAGGAGGACAGCCGCAAAGTCCATGTTTCCTGAGACCTAGTCCACGTACCAAACTCTAGCTTAAAACTGCTTCAGTGACAGCATTCGTACATTATCATTGCATTTGAAAGTTATGGCAAAGGAGACATTTTGGGAGAAATGACTACAAGCTGCCTTTTGGCTGCAGGAGGTTTGGAGGGATTTCCCTCCAGGTGGGTGCGAACAGAATGGCTGTAGTCTGCTCTAAGCTGCTGAGAAACAGCCTCCAAGTTCACACATTATAGGAGCCATATTAGCACAACACAGGTTCATAGTTAGTACAGGCTGTATTAGGTGATGCCCAGAGCTGTGCTGAGAGGCCTGCAGAGCTTCTGGACTGGCTAGCAGATATATTTGGCCATAAGCTGAATGCTGGTGTTTAACAACCCCTCATGCAGAAATACTCCAAGATGTGAGTTTTCTACTATTCTGTTCACTGCTCTCTCTTCAGGCTAGTGAACATTTCTGGAGAACAGCCAAAAATTTGATTACCGGTATAAGCAATAGGGAATAGATATAGTGGTTCTGGCTAACCCAAACGGCAAAGAATTTCTGTGATTCATCTTCATAATTATAATGTCTTTGAAAATATTTTGAAAAGGAATATATTCAGCACTTTGGAAATAAATATATTGTATGCATTTTCATTTTTAAGCTGCCATGGAATGTTAATGGTGACAAAATATTTGTGTTATACAGCCAGTATGCGAAAATAAATATTTTCTTAGTGAAGTTTCTACAGTTTTATGGTGTTTGGGAACTTGTAAGTGAAATTAAATATATGTTCAGGTCTGGCCTTCAGAAATAAAGTAAAAACTGTTTTATGCAATGGAAAAAATCAGAATGGACTACTTCTAAGGGGCATTAAAGTATTGCTGAAGCAGCATGGGTTTTACACAACTTATGCAAAAAGAAACCCAAACCCAGAAGCACGATAAATGCGTCCCAGGTCACTTGAAACATAGAAGCCCACATCACAAGCCCAGGCATAACTTCATTCATGTGATTAATTCCATGTAGTTAACAAGAGAAAGCATGTAGATAAAATTGATTCCACATGTAACTATCATCAGGACGACGTCCTAAGCAGAAATGGTATATACCCAAGAATCTGCCGAGCAGAACATCATTTGGGACTGGGGCCTTAAGCTGCTGAATACACCAATCTCTGTGGCCGGATTCAGTCTTCAGAGGACCTGTTCCACCTGCTCCACCTGCAAAATAGCCTGACCATCCCATCCAGATGAGACCAAGGTCCAAAGCATCCTGGTCCATATTTCCCTGCAAAATCATCCCTGACTTATACCTATCAGTGAAACATAGCAACGACTAACAACTCAAAGCAACACTACTTACCCAAATGGAGCAAGAACCAAAAAATGATACTCTGTCCAAGTAAAACTGCAGGTGATAATTTATTTCAGTAAAACAAAATTAGTGGGATTGGAATTTGGCCAGAAGCCTCAGGTAAACATTCCTTTTAAAAATAGGAATTGGATATTATTCTAATGAGTTTTTAAAATTAGTCTCAAATGTATGTATGCACTCTCTCTCAATGACTAGAATATTTCACATACAGTTAAGTGCAGGATAGATGTTGTGCACCGCAATAATATTTGGTGCAAAGGAGAGCTTGGGGTGACCTCAAGGCTCTTCAAAAAGGTGAAATTTCTGTGGCATTAGTCATGCTCATCATTACTGGGACATGCCCAAAGGAAAGGTACAAAACTGGCACTTCTGCAAGCACAGGCATAATAACCAGAAGTGGCAGGACTTGACCCAGGACTTCTCACCGGGTTTGAAAAACACTTCAGAACAATCAGTGACTTTTATTTTAGACTTTTCTCGTTTCATTTGTGCTTTACATGGCTCAGTTCTCAGTTCTCATAGTTCTCCTTAAGGTCATTTTTTAAAATCAATGGGTTGAATTTACAGCCCAATATGGGTAACAGTTGTAGAGATTCATGTTACTTTTTAATCAAAAAATCAGCACCCCTTTTGCAGGTGTTCTTGAAAGATTTGCAAGTCTCAAGCAATTTCACATGTCACTAACATCCCTGCGTGATTATATAGCAACCATGGAAAATGTCTACTTCCTGGTATTTTGGGGGTTTGCAATCCCATCTGTTACATTTCACAGTTCATCGCTAAGAATATGAGTTATATGATAAGTTGTGGAAAGTAATTACAAAAATACATAGCCAAGTCCTCTGACAAAAGCAAATGCAGTAAGGATGAGGGTCAGGTGGGGAATATGACAGCTTCAGTAAGAGTCTGTCAGAAAGGTCTTTTGGAAAAAGTCTTGTCCATCTGCCAAACATACGAGATAATTGACATCCTGGATGTTCCCGCCAGCTGTCTCAACAGTTCAGGATCGAACAGGGGCAATTCACAGTCATCGAGAAGCAGAAACGCACGTCGTAATGCGGGAACTGGAAAACATGACAGGTGACATTTGCTAATGACTGGTAATGATACATAGGAGATGTTAAGTATTGTAGCTATAACCCAGCCATTTTGGAAGATGGAAGTTAAAGTACAAATTAATTTTAACTTTTTCTAAAAATGCCCTGAGATGATCTACCATCACTCCATAGTACATTCACTTTACATCCTCACTCAGCATCTACTGCTGACATGTTATCTGTCGGACTACTGATGTCCCCACACCTTGGATAGCCACTGAGAATACAGAATAAAAATAGAGGAGAAGTAAACTTTTAAGATCTCTGGCTTTCCAGTAGATTTGGAAGAACTATACCTTATAGAAATGTCTGAACAGCTTACTTTAACTTAGTCATAATGCACAAAAAAACAGAGTAAGTCATTAAATCTCTTCTTCCATTATATTATCATACCACCCTCTGAGGATGAAATGCTTTCCACCATATCAGTAATTAAGAAACCTAACAAATGGCATTTCTTAATTTACAGATGTAGATCTCTTGAACAATAGAGTACCAAAACGAAAAGTTGAGGAGCATTTGAAACACCTGCCACATTTTAACATCAACAGAATTAATAGCACTCTCCCCCACCCACCCAAGCACTCTGCCAACACTTCAAAAGGGTAATTGGAGTGACTTGGGTAATTATGAATGTATCATCCTGATGTCAATACCAGGCAAAATAGTCCAGCAGGTGGACATGACTCAATTAATAAATAATTAAAGAAAAACAATGCAATTGAAGTTAGTTGATATAGTTTATGAAAAATAAAACTCAACAAGCTACCATTACACAAAGATGTTCCACACCTGTATGGAACATGCCAGCTTTAGCACAAAGCCTGTCCTTTCTTTACTGTCACGCTTAGAGAACCTCATGGCAGAGGGCCTTGTTAGCTGAGCAGCAGGCGGTGGCCCTCAGAAGGACCATCTCTATTGTCCTTTGGCCAACTCCTCCACTGATGTAGCCTGCAGGAGCTCAGCTGTCTTCAGCAGAGCCACGCTCCTTCACATTACCAAAATATCACTCTCCCTGTAAATAATTCCTGTCCTGTGCTGTTCTGAAAAGCTGGCTGGACGCATCCCAAGTCCAGAGTTACAATAAATAAATAGATAAATAAATAAATCTGTTACTTCAGAAATTCAGTCAAGCGGAGCTGGCCTTGCTGGCCTTTTCACTGCTCCTTGCCCAATGCTACCAAAACTGAAGTAAATACTTTGTGATATCTGGGAGACCTGGATTAAACCTCTTGGTCTTCACTGTGCAAATGCTTTTCTCAATTTAAGATCTGTTCCATTCGCTAATACGAGTTAAAGTGTATCAGGTGCAGGAATGCAATGTTTGGATGCCCAGGAGGGAAGAATTCAAAGCAAGGTACAAGTACAGAGAGCAGATCTTTTGGGGTTTCCAAAATACTCACTCAGGCTCATTCCAATAGTAATTCAGAGTCCCAGGTGCATCAGATTGGATGAGGTGAGCTAATGTCCAGCTACAGATTGTGGGCAATGTAGGATGACGAATTAAGTGTTTTCCTTTATCATGATTACTCATGCGTAACCATTACGCAGACCATTACCTCACAAAACACTGGCGAGCCAAAAATCACTCATGATGACAGTATGTGCTTACTAAAGTGACATTCAGAGGACTTCAGTGCTAGTACATTGAAGATTTTGCCATCTACATTACAACATGAATGAATTTATTTCCACCTTATTTCCACCACCACCTGTGGTCTCTGTTCCTTGTTCAATTTTACATGGCTGAAGCAGCATAGAAGAACAGGCCTACATTAAGAGTTTCAGAGTGCAGCTGTGCACTGTAGTTCATCATAATTTGTTGACTATGAAATATTCTTAATTGGAAGTAGCTGGCAGACAACGTGGCAGATGATTACAGAATGATGGTATTAATTTTTTGGTGATTTTGTTCAGGTTGTTTTTATTAAAGACCCTAGTCCTCATGTCCTGTCCCAAATGAAAGGAAAAAAATGTGTGCCAGGGATGAATCAAGCAGGGTTATAAATGCCACAGGTACAGAGTAAGAAAGCCCTACTGGTCTGCACTGAATCAAGTCTGGTGACCACTTGACTCCTGAAGATGCAAGCAGGAGAGACCAAGCTTGCATCTCCTCCCCCTGAGAACATCGATGTGCAGCCCTTCCTCCAGCTGGGACAAACCTGCAATGATTCAGAGGGAGGAAAAAGTACATAAGCATACAAATATATCTGGACGTTGAACATAAAGACAGAGTGGGAATTCCCCCCAGCAATCTACTGAAGATGTGACATATGAGATACACAACAAGTCGCTGTCAAAATGTGGAAGTTACAAGCATTTTGAGCTAAATGCCTAGTTTCATGTTTTCACCACATATCACAGAGAGAGAGAGAAGTAACCGCAGTCCACAGATCTGTTGACCGCAGCACCTCAGGAAGTCACCAGACTAACCTTCGTTTTTTAATCCAGTTTCTGGATTAGGGCACATCCTTAGCGATATTATTTCTGACCATATTTAAGAGAGTCTAAATCCACTACCATCCCAGTTAAGCTTTTTGAGTGCTTAACTAACCTTATGGCTAAAAAATGCAACTAATGT
The DNA here is from genome assembly GCA_002844005.1 of Limosa lapponica baueri. Taxonomy (NCBI): domain Eukaryota; kingdom Metazoa; phylum Chordata; class Aves; order Charadriiformes; family Scolopacidae; genus Limosa; species Limosa lapponica. Next base: position 60,207 of record KZ506293.1, on the reverse strand, counting down.
CAAGGCCAAATTTGTTTAAATAGAACTTCAAGCCATTACCTCTCATTAAGCTCGACATCAAGATGGGAAAGCATCCCACTGTCAGATCTCACCCTACACACTAGTATATGGGATGAACGACTTGTCCTCTTCAGTGAATTTAAAAAGTTGCATATGTTAACCCTTAGGAAAGGTTTGTCTCCCAATCCTTAGGTCCCATTTACAACCACACTGGTATTTCCTCATTCTTCTTGAAACAGTGGACATCAGAGCAGGTTTGGTATTACAGTCAAAGCTGTGTGGACAGCCATGGCCTTTCCCAGTCTTCATGGGATATTCTGCATTTCATATCCCAGGATCACAGGCCACTGCATTATTCTGAGATCAAATTTTTCAAAGGTAATGATTAAGTCTTTCTTGTAGCCACTTTTTCCATGGAGAGTGGTCAAGATACATGTAATATCTACCTTCATACCCTCCAACCAGGGCCCCTGATTGCATCTAAGTTGGTAGTATTAGTACTAAAAGGCTAAATAATTAAGGACTTGGAATCAAGGAGTTAACAAACACTGGTCAGAACACATGGCTCTGCTAAGGGTCTAACACAAGGCAAAGGGTATCCAGGGTTAAGCCCACCTTCCTGTGGAAGGAATTGTTTCTTTGTGTCTTTGTTTCCAGAGGTATTGGCTCACCCACGTCTGTATTGAAACACATTTTTTGGGATGGTGACTCTTTAAGCCAGCAATTATATTCCTGTTCCTGTGTTGTGTTTCCTTCTGTATTTTTAAACCCAACAAACTTTATGTTGCCTAAGAACTCTACCTGAAAGCACTTTGCTTGGTCATCAATGTTGTTAATGAAAATACTGAACAGTGCCAGCTTAAGAGTCAGTGATGGAAACAGATTTGTTCTGCTTTTGTAGCAACTGCTTGAGATCTCTCCAGGAGCCACTTTATGACATGCCTGTTCTGTGTTATGCTGAGTTAATTTTATATAATTCATGTTTCCTCGTCAAAATGTAATGGATAGAAAATCAAATGCCTTGAAGAAATCCAAGTATGTGACATCAGTATAGTTACCATTGTCTGCCAGCTTCAGAACAAAAGACAACAAACAAAACCTACCTTCCAACCAAAATACTTACAGCTTCTAACTCTTTGTTCTGCAGTCCAAAACCCATGGCCCTGTATTTTCTAACCAACACTATGAGGATAATTATCTGATAGCTACCTGTGTCACTCCTTTCATCATTTTCAAACACCAGACCAGTACCAAGACTTTTTAAATCCTCAGGAATTCCTTCCGTTTTCCAAGCTTTGATAAAGGTTTACCACGGACCTTCAAAGATCTTGGCTAACTTCCTTGTGACTTTTAGATGCAAGTTCTCCAGCAGATGTTGCCTTCCCTCCTCTGGAGTTACAGATGGTAACTTCTCCATTCCATCCATGACATTGTGTGTAATGGACACAACTTCCAGCCCCTCTTCAAATACAGAAGAAAAACAGCCATTGAGCACATCCAACCTCTTTCATGCATTTGTCACAGCTTCATTACCTGCATATAATGCTCATATATGACAGGGATTCTTCTTTTTACAGACATTTATTTTCTTGTCTTTGAACCTATTGTCTCAGATGGGAATACTTTACCCTTTGAATGGTATCTTTTTTTATGGCTTTTCTGAGTTGTGTTACAAATCTCTCCAAAACAGGCAAGATGTGTGTTCCATTAAATCCTGTATTACAATTCAGCAGAGAAACAGAATAATTATTGCTCTGTTAATTTGTGTTTCTTTGCGATTACCCATAAGGATAATGCAGAATCGTGGCACAGTCTCTGCTTCCTTCTATTTCACATGATAAGACAAAAGAAGGGAGTTATTAAATTTGTACTTCCTCTTTAATAGTTTTAATATTAATTTAGTTTACTTCCTTTAAATCTTATCTGATGAATATTTATCCACAATCAAAAGTTCTAAACTATACTACTAGATCTCTACAAAGCAAGCTGCACTGCCACTAGCATTTGGATGCTGGCTCCGGGCATCCCCTACCTACTACAGTATTTAAAGACAGTCCTGCCTGCTCTCTCACCTAATTGTCATCACAGAAACTTAAGATCATTTGGCTGTTTTCAGACTGGTATTCTTTCATCTTTCAGCTCACTGTAACAAGACTCAGTCACTAAAGCTGTATCTTACCTATTTGAGGAGGCTATAACAACACTTCTGCATTTATCCATACTTAATCCCATGAGGAAGAAAAAGCACAGTAAGCAAAACCCCCAGATTCTTGCCAGCTTTTTTTTATTTATTCAATTAGCTATTATGTATTTATTTAATTATTCTCCTGGAATTCCCAGCTTACAAGAAATTCCCCAAAATCTGAAATTGAAGTTAGATCTCATTCAGAACTCCATTTTGAAAGCAAACAAAAAAATGAACTTCCCGAGTAGCAGAGACCCTGCATTTTGTCAAGTTTTGAAATAAAATTTGACTTCCATTTTGTGTTCTACTGCCCATTCAGGTCTTCACAGAATGTTGGGAAAAGACATAGTCTCAAGCAGTTTCTCACCAAGTTTAAAATAGGAACTGCTGAAAATTTCATGGAGGAACAGTGAAATGTACCATAGCAAAAAACATGTATTGAAATATGCAATTATTATAATTAATAATACAGCTATTAACAAAAGGAACTTCTCTGCCAAAACTTGAGGCACTCTGCAACTCGTTAAAAGAAATCAGAATAATTATCAAAGAAAATATACTGCCTTGTAGAACTTTGAGCTGGAAAATAGTTATTACATCACCCAGTTCATTCTCTCTTTGCCAATGGAGGACTGTAGTATTAAGTACAAATTCATCTTCAATATTTGGATGCAGGTTTCCAAATTTTTTTCAGCATAGCAACAACTCTTTCAGCACAAGAGTAATGAAATCTTGGCGCTCTGGCCCTCAGCTTGAGAACCTCTCCGAAAGCCAAAGCTTGTCCAGACTTTTCTGTGTGTTTGCCCAGATAAATGTAGTTAAATGGAATTGTTTACATTGCTGTTTTTCCTGTTGCACTTGTTCTCCAACCAGAAGTCATATATAAGAAAGAGCATTTTGCATACCGTGTTGCAAAATGGGACATCTCCATACGGTACAGCTAACTTATTTTAATACAGCTGAAAGTGAGTCTTGACTTTTTTTCTTCATTTTCTTGCAGGGGACTGAAGAAATTGCCAGTGTGTCCCAGCTGCTTAAAATTTACATTTTCTATGTGCACACTCCTATTGTAAATAAAATAATTAATTTATAGTGGCACAATGGAACAGATCCAGTTGAGGTCTTAGACAATGCTTCCAAGTGTAGCTTTTGAATGCTTCAGCTGTAGGCACCAGGGTCTAAGATTCATTCCACCGGACTTGTAAATGCTCATCTAGGGGGTATAAGAATGAGAGCCTCCTGTCTGCAACACACATCTTAGATTTGTATGCGGGAGTGCCCCCTTTGAAACTTCTGTATCAGGCCATTCTTCTCTGTCAAACTCTGAATCTCAGCATGTTGTAGACTGGAGCTAAGCCCCAAAACTACTCAGACCAGCATTTTGGGGCGTGCTCGGGCATGTGGACACCAAGGCAACTCTTGGGTCAAACAGCAAATCAGTTCAGCAAGTCTAGTGAGCTCAGTCAGGTTAGGCTGAGCCAGCTTGAGGTTTTTTGTTTGTTTGGCTTTTGGATCAGATGCACCTAAAGTTCATCCCTCTCTTGTCTTAGGCTTCTCTGTAATTTTGTTTTTTAATTTGTGGAGCTGAATCAAAGTCACTTACATGAATGGGATGTTAAGCACATCCCTGGGAGGAGAACCTGGTCTTCTAGTTAAATGCCCTCAATACTTAGGAAAAGGAGGCACAAGGCAGAATATTCTGGTCTATTGCATGCTGCCACCAGATGACAAGGTGGAATTAGCTAACCGGGACAAAGAGGAGGCCTACGCTAAAACACCTTTTAGGTGGTCCTCTTTTTCCTGTTTTCACACCCTTGACATTGGCTTATAAAACCTATTTTAGGAATGCAGGCCTGGGTTGTCAAGTACAGATCCCTGATGATTAGATAGGCAATTCTTATAAGAACCGTATTATTCCTTGATTGTGATTGTGAGTCACTTCCAGTTTGCTCAGTCTGAGGAGGCCCCCTTTGCAGGTGGAAACAAGTCACAGACTCATTTATTAAGGTCTTATTTTTTTGTTGTCCTGTCAAAAATATATACGCTGCAAATCTCCTCTTTATTTCAGAAACACTGGGGGGAAAGTGCATACGTGTCACTTCCAACAGGCATTCAGCTTTCACCTGCCAAACCCTTAAGATCTCTTCTCTGTTCCAGTACCTGCACAGTCACGCAATGTCGTTCCTCAAACAAGGAAAAAAAAAAAAAAAAAAAGAAAAATAATAGGATTCAAATAAAAAAAAAACAAAGGAGTTGATATTGATCTAAGCTGACTGCAGAGGAAAGTAATTAAAAGGCTGATTATTGCTCCTGTGATGCAATTTTGAGAATCAGCACAATACATTCTCCACCTTGTTTATCCTGCTATGTCCAAATAAATAAACCCCAGCTTTTAAAATTATTTAGCCCTCTGTTTCATTTAGCAGTATCCTTTGGGATTGACTTGTGTTCATGAATAGTACCTATTTGTTTTCATAGCTTCTTCTCTTATTTATAAGCTCACCCAGGTAGCAGAGTGAATTCAAAACCAATGACACAGTGTTCAACTAATTATCAGTCACTTTCTATTCCAACTGTTTACAGGAAAAAAGCCGTGACATGCTTGAAGATCTTCTATAGTACTACACAGCTACTTTAATTTGGTTTAGAGAGAGATGGACTGACACTGATCTTAGAGATGTCAGTGGTAAAACTCCAGCTGGCTCTAATGAAAGCCATTTGAGCTCTGGGGAGGACTTCTGGAAATGCCACCTCTAATTACCAGAGTGGCAGTTTTCATGAGAGGAAAAGTTTCCCCTTCTGGAGCATTCACTGCCTCCACAGCAGCTAGTAGAATTCTGTCAGAGGGACTGCAGCAATTTCCCCACGACATTTCAATGACTCTGGATGCTTAAGCACTCTGCCCCAAGAAATCCTTGCCTCAAGCACCACTGCAGTTCCTTGCCACCAACCCAGTGCTGTGCTGAAGAGTCTGTGTGCTCAAAGTTTCTGAGAGTCCCCTAAATTAATGTTAGATACTAATATAGGCAAAACAGTGCGAAGCGTTTGCCCAGGCTTTTAAACTCTGAAGGAAGTATCACTCTCTGCCTCATCTACCCTCCTACACTTCCGCTCAGAGGGAGAGCAGATGGCCACGAGGGCTGTTTAGTCTGGCCATTTTTGAGTTCTTCTCTGAGTAATTTATAAATCTGTTTGTTTTTCAGCCTCTTTGCAAGACAGTGTGATTGCTCTTCCCTGTAAAGGCCTTCCAGAAGTACAATTGCACCATTAGCAAATAACATTAAGGAACTTCTAAAGCCAGCGCTAAGTCGTACTGGCTCATTTCCATAGAACTTTATTGCCTCCACTGAATGAGAGCACATTACTGCTTTGGTTATGCTTGTGACAAAGCAATTTATTAGACTCCTCCACTGCAATTTGTGTGCCCTAAGCTATGCATCCAAAGTACAAGTAGACATTTTTCCCAGTTAGACACTTGTATTTAGCTGCAAAACAGTTGCGTGCAGGAGACAGTCGATTCTTCCATACACGCACTATCAACCACCTAGATGTCAAGGTTTTCAACATTGAATCATAGAATAGCTTGGGTTGGAAGGGACCTTAAAAGTTCATCTAGTCTAATCCCCCTGCAATGAGCAGGGACATCTTCCACTAAATGAGGTTGCTCAGAGCCCTATACAACATGACCTTGAATATTTCCAGGGTTGAGGTATCCACCACCTCTCTGGGCAACCTGGGCCAATGTTTCACCACCCTCTTCATAAAAAATATCTTCCTTATATCTAGTCTGAATCTACTGTCTTTTAGTTTAAAGCCATTACTCCTTGTCCTATTACAACAGGCCCTGCTAAAAAGTTTGTCCCCATCATTCCTGTAGGCCCTCTTTATGTACTAAAAGTCCCCAGTAAGGTCTCCCCAAAGCCTTGTCTTCTCCAGGTTGAACAACCCCAACTCTCTCAGCCTTTCTTCATAGAAGAGGTGCTCCAACAGGTCTATGTCTTTCCTGTGCTGAGGGCTCCAGAGCTGGATGAAGATGGGATCTCACCAGAGGGAGTAGAGGCGCAGAATCATCTCCTTCAGCCTGCTGGCCACAGTTTTTTTAATGCAGCCCAGGATGAAGTTGGTTTTCTGGGCTGAGAGTGCACATTGTCAGCTCATGTCCAGCTTTTCATCCACCAGTACCCCCATGTCCTTCTCAACAGGGATGTTCTCAATCTCTTTATTCCCCAGCCTGTATTGATATCCGGGGTTGCCCCAACCTCACAAGATTCACATGCACCCACTTCTCAAGTTTGTCCAGATCTCTCCGGATGGCATACTATCCCTCAAGTGTGTCAACTGCACCACTCAGCATTGTGTTGTCAGCAAACTTGCTGAGGGTGCACTTGATCCCACTATCTATCACTGTTGAAGATATTGGACAATACAGGTCCCAATATGGACCCCTGAGGGTCACCGATCTCCATCTGGACATTGAGCCATTGACCACCACCCTCTGGATGTGACCATCCAGCCAATTGCTCATCCACTGAACAGTCCGCCCTTCAAATCCATATGTCTCCAATTCAGAGAGAAGGATGTTGTGGGGGGACTGTGTCAAAGGCCTTACAGAAGTCCAAAGAGATGACATCTGCAGGTCTTCCCTTGTCCACTCATGTAGTCACTCCATCATAGAAGGCCACTGCATTGGTCAGGCAGGACTTGCCCTTAGTGAAGCCATGCTGGCTGTCTCGAATCACCTCCCTGTCCTATATGTGCCTTAGCACAGCTTCAAGGAGGATCTGTTCCAGGATCTTCCAAGGCACAGTGGTGAGGCTGAGAGGTCAGTAGTTCCCAGGGTCCTCCTTTCTACCCTTTTTAAAAATGGGTGTAAAGTTTACCTTTTTGGAGTCACCAGGGACTTCATCTGACTGCAATGACTTTTCAAATACCATGAAAAGTGGCTTGGCAACTACATCATCCAATTCCCTCAGAAGTGTGGGATGTGTCTTGTCAGGTCTCATAGATTTCTGTATGTTCAGGTTCCTCAGGTGGTCACAAACCTGATCTTCTCTTACAGTGGGAGGGACTTTGCTCCCCTAGTACCATCTTGTAGTCCATCCATTTGAGAGCTGTGGGTAGAGAGGTTGCCACTGAAGACTGAGGCAAGAAAAATTGTTGAGTACCTCAGCCTTCTCCTTGTCCATTGTTACCAGTTTGCCAGTCTTGCTCATCATGGGAGGCATGCTTTCTTTTACCTTCCTTTTGTGGCTGACATACCTATAGAAGTCCTTTATTATTTTTTGTGTCCCTCACCAAGTTCAGCTCCAGCTGCGCCTTGGCCTTCCTGACTCCATCCCTACAGAACCGGGCAGCGTTGCTATACTCTTCCCAGGATACCTGTACCTGCTTCCACTCCATGGAGAGGGAGCTGAGGCCAGGTATGATACTCTGGGACATCTCTGATTATACTGGATACATGAGTTTAGATAAACTAATTGAGAGTTAAATTTCTTATCACTTCTGCCCACAGCCAGTTGTTGACAAGTTGTACTTCACCCAGACTGTGGATAACTGTGAACAGCTCTCTGCCCACCACGAGTAGCTAATGAGTTTAATTCCAAAGTGCACAGGAAAAGAAAAAAAAAACCTATCAGCTCTGTGATCTGCCTTCATAGCTATGTAAGACCTTTTATATGTGTCTTAATATGTCCTAAATCACTGACTTCAAGCCCTTAGCAGGCCCCTAGATTTTCAAACAAACTGCTTAAAGTTCTTAAAAAACACATGGATGAACCTGGTGCTGAAGGCCTGGGACACCAAGCTGCAAAAACAGAGGAATTGCCCTACTGCCTAATGGCACATTAAAAACAAACCTTGAAACCATTTTCTGGCACTGATGCCAGCTGGCATGGGACAATTCTTGTCCACACTGTTCAACTCAGTCTCCAAAACAGGATAGCAGCATCCATCTGCCTGTTGGGAAGGGTGCCTGGGCCATACTAACTCCTTAAGGATGCTTGGGTGTTGGGAAGAATGTTAACTCGGGCCAGAGACTGCTCCGGTGATCCAGCAGTACAGGTGACTGCATTGCAGGGCTTGTGAACGCTCCCCATGCTGCTTAATTTACAGGTATAACTGTAGCCAGAGTACCCAGCCCTGCCCTGTGCTTGGGTTCATGGGGCTGATTCTTTCCCTTGCAGGGAGGATGAATTCAG
>KZ506293.1:32706-51484 GCA_002844005.1 Limosa lapponica baueri | reverse complement strand
CTGGCCATAACGATGATGGTCAGGTTTCTGACTATGAGGAGACCAGCTGTTTTGACCAAAAAGGAGACATATATGTGATACTCAACATCTTTCAGCAGTCCCCTGAAACACCAAGGGTTCGCTAGGGAGGGAGGTATCTGCTGTCTTCCATGGAGAGGTGATTAGTCCCTTAGTTGCTGCTGAGGGGAAACAGTATCCCAAACCAAATGAGGGGCCTAAGCAGGTGATAAGACAAGGAGTAACAGTTTTAAACTGAAATAGGATAGATTTAGACTAGATATTAGGAAGAAATTCTTTCCTGTGAAGGTGGTGAGACACTGGAACAGGTTGCCCAGAGAAGCTGTGGATGCCCCATCCCTGGAAGTGTCCAAGACCAGGCTGGATGGGGGTTTGAGCAGCCTGGTCTAGTGGGAGGTGTCCCTGCCCATGGCAGGGGGGTTGGAACCCAATGATCTTGAAGGTCCCTTCCAACACGAACCATTCTATGATTCTGTGGGGGGGGGAGGGAACATATTCAAATCTGCATGCTGCTCAGTCTATCAGTGGGCACACATTAGACAACATAAGTCCAGGATTTTTTAATATCTATTCACTCTACCCTTCTGTTGCATTTTCTATCTTAATAAATCCTGTGGGTTTTTCATAAATACAACATAGTGTGGGTACACGTCCCCTCTTTAAAGATCAACCATGGTTGCTTAAAGATGTGCCTGTTTGCCACAGTCAGAGTACCCAGGGACTCTCCAGGCACTGGGCACTGCAGCCTTCCTGCTTTCCTTTTCAGGCTGCTGGAGTTAGCTTTCCTGCTTTCTGTTTTGCCATGGCTCCTAGAGGTAGAGGAGCAAGCTGTGCATCATTTCACCTCTCTCCAGGGTGCAATAAAGTGCAGTCCCAGACCAGAGGTAGAGGTCATCTCTAGAAGTAGCGTCATCTCACCATCAGGCATTTACCAAAGGCCAGATCTATTACTATGGGAACAATCACATTGTTCCTCAGAATGGGTTTAGGTTTGTTTCAACCTTCAGGTCTGGTATCAGGGACAAGCAAGACAGGCATTGTCTTCTACTGAGAAAGTACAAAACCCCAAAATAATGGATAGTTTTGAGGCATTGTGCAACACACATCGTAGTAGCTGAGATCAAGCCAAGCATTGGGAGAGACAGATACCCTAAGAGCAGTAGGGTCCTAGTGTTATGCACTTAGCAAAAAGCCCTCTGTCCCTCATCTTGTTCATTCTGGCTATGGCTTTGAGACCTGCGTTAGACCAGACACTGACCTAAATCTTTGTTTTCAGGATGCCCATTTGACGTCATTTGCCCATCAATAGCATAATGACTTCCAGTTAGTAATAGGTTTTACCACGGCTTAGAAACATATGTTTTCATGGATGTGTGTGCTCCAAATGCTGCCATGGATGTGTGAGGATTTTAGAGCACCTGAATTTAGTTACTTACTGGACATAAAGCCAGGAGAGCAGTGGTAGCATGGGGATGAGATGACCCAGTGACGAACATTTGTGTGCTGGAAGCAGCCCAGCTACCTGAAATAGGACAGGTGAATCCCACTCTAATGCAGCACCTCCTCATAAGAGATGAGCAAGCTGCATTGCATAGCACTGGGACAGTTTGACTGCACATAGATAGGGCACTGGCAGAAGAATTAATGGGGCAATGTTACTCTTTGGAAAAAGAAATAGGTCATCATTGGCATCATCTCACACTGCTTCTGTTTATCTCTGTCTTCTCACTTTTCTAGTGGCGTAGAGGTAGTTATCCCTTCTCCTTTACTGTGGCTGTCTTTCATCCTTCCTCCTCTCTACTTAAAGTCTACCTCTTCATATCAATAAACCCACAACCTGAATTAATTTTGTGAAGAAACTATATGACAATGAGCGGTGGCAGCATCTTTTTTATTAGTATTTCTTATAATTCCTTCCTCTTGAGTACATGTTCCATTTTCTTAGGACACTATTATTTAAGACTAGACATCAAGATGTAAAAAATAAGTTTCTTGTTGGCTGTCAGCTGCTTTTGACATTTTATCTTGGGTAATCTTTTTGAAAACTGCTTGTGAAGAACATGCTTTCTGGATTTCTTCCCAGAAAGTTTCTAATGTCTCTTTCACTGCATCCTTAAGGGCATCCTTTTCTCACACACAGTCACTGTAGACAACAACGTCTCTAATTTTGCAGTCCGTGTGTAGATGAACTGTATAGCTTTAGCAGATGCTTCCATTTGGGGAAAAAAAAAGAGCCAGTTGCAAGCAACTATCTCTTAATGATTTTACGCTTATCTTCTACTAAAATCTGCATAATTTTCTAAAGGTTAATCAGCATAAATTCATTTTATGATTAATAAGAGGCAGCAGTTGTTAAGAGCAGTAAATTAAGACATTTTTAGGATGGTGGACTTTAAAGCACTTGAACGCAGATTAAAGCAGTCTAAATTCCACCTACTTCCCTATACCTTGTGACTCCTTTGGGTTGTCTCTCTGTCTTCAGGGACACAGGGTACACTAAGGACAGGGACTGTAGATCAAGTTTTCACTGTCTGACCCTGTACTTTGGTGTCTAGATGTAACAGTGACCAATGCCTCTCAAGTTATTTAGCTACTTGTCAGCAAGTGACTTAGAAATTTGCTTACTGGTGCCTCTTGAGTTACTTCAGGGTTTTGGTTTTGTGTTTTTTGCTGCTTATTGCTATATATCAGAGTTCAGAAGTTACCTGCAGGGCCATGGGACATAGCCCTATATGCACTTTTTCTGAGTATCTAAGTGAGGTTCTGGGTAATGGTGGCAGAACTAGGGCTTCACTGATAAGATTTCAAGTCTTGCTCTGGGCTTACTTCAACCCTTTCTCCTGCTGAAAGCTGCTTCCACTCTGTGCAACTTAAATGCATATGTGGTTATGTGAGCTGAGATCTGACCTAGATCTGATGCTAAAAACATTGTTCCCTCTTGTGCTGCTGGCTACAGAAGCGTTGTATCTTAACCAATCTTGCTGCAGCAGCCAACTACTTTATCTTCGTCTTTGAACAGATTCTTAGTCTTGGATAACGATGTGTCACTGTCAGTCAGATAACACTGGCTTTTGAGGAGCTGTTGCAAGCAGCTACAGTCTTTGCCCTCTGCCTACCTTTCAGTCAAATATTGGGTAACAAATTTCCAAAGGAAGAAACTTTCCTTATGTTGTTCTTGACCAGATCTTTCACAAGACTGTTACGTAGCTTTGGAAAAAAAAACACGTTACTCTAGAAAAGAAAACAGCAGGTTCTCTGTCACTGATTTCACATAAAAAGGAAGATCACTTCCATGGTCAACTTCATATTGCCGAGCAGGGAAGAGATAACATCTAACAGGAGAAAGTTCAACACTGAAGGTAGACCAAAAGGTAAAAATACGTCTCAGGCACTTGAGCATAAAAACCCCCATTGCTATAATACAGACTAATGCAGAAAAATTTACAGTTGAAACTTTAAAACCATGGGTATTTAGGCCTGAATGTTCTCATAAAATCCCTGCACTAAGTTTATCACAAGCACATCTACTCCTTCATAACTTTACATTAAGTCATGTACAAAGACTCATCGAATAGAAGTAAAGAGTCTTCTGGCAAAAAAATATCCTTAAAATGTTTACCTAGTCATAACTAATAGCTTTTGATTGTTCCTTAGTAAGCTTGGAAGCCATTATAGAAAGCGCAATTAAGAGTCTTGACATTTACTGTGCGTTCCAGTTCAAATTTACTAATGGATACAATTCAGTTCCTTTTTGCACCACACAATGCCACAAATTCAGTTCAGCGTAATGCAGAGTTCCAAGGGTGAGATGGGAATAATTGCACAGAAGGTCAAAAGCCTCTTGCCCTGCAATAAGTACCATTTCTGACAGGCTTGCTAGTTTGTTTAAATAGAACATTATAATCAAGCAGATATTGGAAAAGATCTCAAGGAGATTACTTTCATACAATACAGAGTCCCCCTCATAAAGAAATATATACCTCATTTTCAATTATGTGGAAGGTCACCAAGAAAGAAGGGCTTTTTAATACCAAGGTGCAACTGTGGCTCTGGTCATTGTGAGCTGCAACTCCTTATCCAAAGTAAGATTTTATTGCCAAACCTTGAAACTAACAGTGTGTTAAACATCCGGCCCAGTGCAAACAGGCTGCATAAGTGGCTTCAAACCAGCCTCCCTGCATGAAAGAAGTGATGCTTTTGTGAATGAAACCGGATACTGAAGAAGTAGAAATGCAGATATTCCTCTGGTCACTTTGCAGAGAAAGGATGGGGGAGGAGGAGTAGAAGAGATGCTGATTACAACATGCTGTCTACATAAACCAAACATGTGTGGAGGTGTGGGAACATGCATATAAACCTTTCTCCAAAGTCTGTTGTTTCATTAAAATGAAAAAAACTCAAAAATGTGTTCCTTTCTCTCCCCTCCCTCCACATAACAATTCTTACTGAGCAAAGAGTTAGTCCTGGATAGACACAGACGTCACCATTTTGACTGATAATCAAGTTCTTGTAAGAAAAAGAATAAAGACCTGTACCAGGTTGGCATGGAGGCTCTTCAGGTTCTCTGGGAAGCCCTCAGAGCAGCATAGACTTGCTGCAGGATCTCTCTATGCTGAGAGACGTCCACCGACAGGCAGGCAGACATCACCTGGTGAAAGCAGTCTAGGGCATTAATGGCATTCCTCAACACAAAGAGTGGCATTACTCTTACTTCTCTCATGTTTTTTTCTTTATTCCAAGTATCTATCTGAGGTAACAATCACAAACCTTCATATATAAAGAGGTGCCATTCCCTGATCTGAGAATCAAACATCTTGTGAACTTGTGAAGCACTTCAGCTTCGAAAGAAAAACAAGTAGAAACTTTTGCCAGTTTACTATGAAGCCGTCAAGAAATCCGCATTCACTAGCAGTTATTTTTATCAGAGAGGGAAGTTGGCTAAAAGCCTGAACAAAGAGGTGGGTCTTCAGTCCTTTGCTGAACACGGGGAAACCCAGGTTTAGATGTGCTTCTAACAGAAGGAAGAACTGCTAAGGTAGCAATTATCTCTCCTCTGCACCACCACACCCAAACTTCCTTCTACTCCTGTCGCTGTGACTTGCTGAAAGAGCAATGGTGGCACAGAAAAGACAGCGCTCATCACCTGGTCTCTGGCTCTTGTGGTGATCACCACATGATACTTCATCTAGAGATGAAGTGTGATATTCTCTCATCATCCTATTTAACTCAAAGGTCTTGCAGTCCCCTTGACTCATAGCCCCATACAGAGTGTGCAGCCTGTCTAGTCCATATAGGACTTGGATGATAGCAATGAGATCCACATGTAGTCAGCAATCATGAGATCATAGCTGTTCTGCTGCAATAATCTCCCACTTGCAGCGTGTGTCACAGCTATGAACCGTTTGGCCTGTAAATCAGCAGGTTTGATCTTGCCTGTGGATGATTCCTGAATAGGTTGCTGAAAGGTTCTCAAAAGCACCTCCACCTTCTAAACGGACTCCACCCTCTTTACTCACAGTGGGTTACGAGGAAGTTGCTGCCTTTTTCATTTGTTGCTTAAGCTGACCTGTTAAAGACCATAAATGTATTTTATGCCATAACATAAATTGTGGGGCTCCTTGCAAGTCTCAGAACAAAAGAGTGCTTTGGGTAAGAATGTGTTACCTTTGAGACATTGGAGAGGTGGAGGTTGTGTTTGTTTCAGGATTCAAAATGTGCACACAAATAGGAGAAGCTCAGTTGGATGTAACAGTGTTGATGCATGGACCTGTAGAAATTCTACTTCCAAATATAGAAATCATTCACTTGTATTTCTGACCGCACCTGAATCAAATCCAAAACCCAGGATCATGGCAATTTTGAATCTGATAACATCTTAAGGACAGATCGGTTTACACAAGCCACATTTTTGGGGAGGGTTACTCATAAACACATACATTTTGACACAACGGGTCAAGTGAGTAATATGTGATACCTCAACACTCCAAAACACTGGCCTGTGATGGAGATGATTCCTTGGTACGATATTTTCTACAGCTGCTTCAGTGAATGTGTTCTGTATGTGTAGGTTCATGCTTGTGGAGCAAGATGTTATTTAGATCCAATTCCACAGGTCATATTTATTTAAATAAAGGTGCCATAGATTTTGCTTCCCTGCCCTGAGTTAGCCATATGTACATGTGCACAGCATTGTCTGGCCAAAGTATGCTACAGCTGCATCTGTAGCTGTGAATACAAAATCCTACCTCCTGTCCACCTGAGGTCCTTTGCAACCTGCAAAAAGTCTGTCCAGGTCTGCTTGGCCCGACCTCGTCGTGTGCGCCTTGACCTTCTCATGGCATGATGACAGCTTACGAACGTGCCGGACGTGCCCGAACACATAAAGCACTAAAATGCTCCAAAGGGAAGTCTCCCATTGCACCAATCTCATGGTCTCCCAGACAGTCAAGAGCAGATTGGGCTTTTGGATGACATCAGGTAACCCTTGAGATGCACTGCACCTGCATCAATACACCTACATGTTCTTACCAAGCAGAATTCTCTCTTGGCTTATACAATGGAAATTAGAAGTAGGTGTGCCAACATGTATCAGTAGGGAAATGCACCCTTAATCCACAAATGTTTGCTTTATAAAGATTGAAATACTGTAAAAGCCATTCCTTTATGCAATTCAGCCTACAGATTATAAAACTCAAGAGACAAGGCATGGATTAAGTGCATTACCACACAATAGACATATGTCAGTTTAGTTTTTATCACTGTCAAACAAGCACTGGGAAAGAGTCATAAGAAAAATATTTATAGCAATAAATCCCTTCTTAACATGATAACATTGAGACTGAACACTAAAAGAACCAGAGGTATGTAGAATGCAAAGTGACTCAGGTATTCCAGGTAACCCATGACATATTGTATTGTAATTACACGAATATTTCTGGTTGGCTAATAGAAATTGCAGAAGAAACTGCACAAGTTTTGGATAAGAAACTAGAAATGTCTGGGCTGGCTGCGCGTTAACCTTAGTGCAGTAAGTATGGACAACTTTTCTTACCATTGATGACATGATCTATGCCAGTAAACATCTTCCAAACTGTAAGAAGCACAAATTATAACTGCTTTCATAACTCACATAACAAGGTATGCACTGTTCTCCAGCCTCACATCATAATCACGGAAATATCATCACTGCAGTAGTTCACCTCCCTCTGGATTTTTCCCCTTTACGCACTTGTGCTGACAGTTTGCTTTGCTTTGCTCTGCTCACTAATGTGGTTAAAATTTGTAACCCTCTTGATGACTGCCATGGTTACAGAGCACATCTCTTTCAACAGGTTCCTTTTTCCTGGCGGTAATACAATGTCTCTGATTCATAGGCTGCAGGATAGTGGTGGTGAAATCACTGGAGCTTACCGTCCCTTGGCACTGGGGACCAAACTCAGAGCTGGTGTAAACTGGGGATTACCACGGAGTGGAGAATGCCATCACCAACCTTGGCTTTTGAGGTCCAGTTTCTTTGTCACTATTTTTCTCTTCCTTGCGTTTCAGAAACTAAAAGAGGAATGCAAGGATTTCCATATCGCACTGTATAATTTAACAGGAGACTAATATTTTGTCTGGCAGCCTTTGTAGTAGCTTGTATAGATGATTTCTTACACCAAACTTCCCCTTCCTTTCTCCCTCCCTCCCCTGTCCCTCCGAGTTTAAGTGTGATGTTTTGAAAAGCAAAACTATTTGACTACAGAGTCCTTTATAGCATTTAATAAATTAGGCATGGGTTAATATGGCAAATATCTTCAGTATATGCTTCTCCTTTTCAGTTTGCTTTACCAAAGTCTGCTTTACCAAAAACACATTCATTTCAATTGACTGAAAGTGTTCCATTGAGGCTGACTTTTAATGAAAACATTTTTTAAAGAGAATTTTCAGGGTGGAGAGTAGAGAAAGAGGGGGAAAGGCTTTTTTGGTGCTAAAAATCAAAGGTATTTTGAGTCGATAATGGATACTTTCCAAACTAAAAGTCTTCAGTGTGTAGACCCCAAGATGACTGTTACAAAATCCCACAGAAATCTGTTTGTCCCCTAATTGTCCTCTCCAAGTGTGCTGCTTGGACTACATTTCCCATCGTTCGCAATAACCAGGAGGTCCATGAGGCAGTTTAACAAGAAAGAAATAGCGCCGCACAAGTGGTGTTCTTCTCGGTGTTCAGCTTATGGAAACACTCCGGTTACAGTTCCTAAAAGGAACCTTGATACCTTTTCTGTATAAAAATCAATACCTTCCAGACAACATTTTGCAACTTTGAAACAAAACTCTGCTTTTGTGATGGTCCTTATAAAAGCAATGATAATGTTAATTATAATAATGGTGGTAATAACAACAATATTTTAATGGGAAAAGAAATCCCATTTTCTGATTAACTTTACTATTCCCATCTTTGTGAGTTTTCTCTCATTGAGAAAAAGTTTAAAGAAAAGGTGAGCCTGACACGAGCAGTGAAGAATCCAGAAATCTACACTGGGGGCCTGCTTTTAGCAATTCCTTTCATCAGTGAGCTCAGCTTCCTTCCCAGATGAAATTAGGCTTCTGGAATGCCCTTTTAATATCCTTTCTCAGGCACAGTGAATCAATTTTGCATTAAAAATATGGAATGACTGCAACTTGCTGCCCATACAATTTTTTCTTGCCATACAGTACAGTCATCTTTTTGGTTATAAAATTAAATTTAAATAATCCTGCCATGTTCCTCTTGACTGAATGAAGTGTAAATATTGATGAAAGCTTCCATCAGCTTAAAATACCAGAAATTGAAAATGGTTCTGCCAAAAAGTTGGTTATTTAATATACTGCTCAGTACTTCCCTGTTTTTCTCCTTTGTGTTTATCAGTGCATTCATTTTCCCTTGTTGCACCAGTGTATTTTTATTATTTAAGCAAATTATCATGGCTGAGGTAAGTAACACAATTATTCTTTGTTAGCTGGCACATTGCCATTCCTTTCATGTGTTCAAGAGTCAGCTATGAATTATAAGGATGTAACATCCCTGATGGATTCAGTGGTGACATCATAAATCCTCACTCTGATGAAGACACTAATATGTGCTGTTGCCAGTAATTTGCTGACACCATTGATAGTTAAGGGCACAAATAAAGATGTCTTTCTTGGCATAGTACCATGGAAGCCAAAGCTACTGTGAAAGAAAACACCAGCCAGGTGAATTTCAACTTCTTTGGAAATACATCTGTTAAACGTGGAACAATACACCCATATAATGAACGATGCTTTTCCGAGCTCATAACGTGCTTTGAAAACCATGGTCAGTTGAATATAAAAAGAAAAAAAAAATGTATTTGAGGGATCTGGCCATAGTCTGTTACTTATTTCAGCTTAGCTAAAGCAGTTCTGGAGTGGCTTGGCGGTCGCCATGGCATAAGCATGTGGCTGGATTGGGCCCAGCACAAAATAGGACCCTGTTGAACTAGTTGCCTGTATGAGCTTCCTTCCTACCCTTTCTCCAGTGGGGAGTCATGCCTGGCTTCCTCTGGCCTCAAATCCTGATTTAGTTCTGCTGCCATATTCCGTAGCTGCAACCTGGTGAGGTCAGCGTGTCCACATGGGTGTTGGGGGCAAACCCTGGGGGCAGTCCCATATGAAATGGTGACCTATTCCTCCTAAACCAGCAGACAATCATGGCAGGACTGAAGCCTGGCTTGCAGTGAGATCCATCAGGACAGATGAGTTTTTGAGTATCTATTTGTGTAATACAGCAAAACACCAGACTGTCACAATTTGCAGGCTACAGAGGAGGTTTGGCCATGTCTCGTGAACATGACATATGGCAGTACTGATCTACCTTTTCACTCTACCCATCACCCCTTCATCCTGCCTACGCTTTCCAAAATGAAGTTAAGTCACAACACACATTCATAAAACACTGGTTAGCCTCTAAACTGACTCCTTTAAACATACCCTAAAAAACAAGGTCCCCTGTGCTGTCTCAGTATCTTTTCAGGTAGATTTAACAGGTCTCGCATTTCTCCCCACTCATCTCTGACACTCACATCTTCCTTTCCACCCAGATGCCTTAAAATGGCACATGCTGAATCCCACAACACCTCTGGGAAGCTGAAGATGCCAGATTTTTGCTTCAAGAACTGCATGTGGCTCTTGGGCAGCAATATGAATATTTTTTTCTTCAATAAAGTGCATTAGAATATTAATTACTCAGGTTATTCCAAGGTGTCAAGTAGCATTATCAATATCTTCATAAAAATTTTCATGTTAAGGTTCAAACTTTGAAGGTGGCTCAAAACCAATAATGCTGTAGAAATCTGTTCCTTCTATTTGCCTTCTCTGTTCTTGAACAATTTCCATTTTTAAATTTTCTCTGCAGCCCCGAGAATGACCATTTCCTGTCTCCAGCTCAAATGGAAGCTGCATCCCACAGCGCCATGTGACTCCAGAAGCTGTGGCTTTGAAAGAAAGCCAAAATACCTGCCCTCTGCTGTGCAAAATGTAGATGCTATTCAAATGTTGCATATAAAATACACTTCATATTGTCTTGACAATTAATATGTTTGTGCTTTTTATCAAGCAGTGCTTGGCTTCCTTACGCCATATAGTGCAGCTTTTTTAACAGTACTGATTTTCATCTAATTTACCTGAAAGCTTTCAAATCTCCTGCTTGTGTAAAGTATCTGAGACGCCAACCTTCAGCTCAATCCAGATCGTACTTGTTTTAAGCACTCCACATGAATTTCTATCCAATTTCTATCTATTCCAAGCTTGCCGGGACCTGTCAGTGTCTCTACTTTGTTCTTCACTGGCAAAGCATTGATATGACATTTGTAAATGTTGCCAGATGAATCGGTGGCCTGGGTTTGGTACATAATTCAGAACTTCAGTTTTTCAATCCCTCTGAAGCAGCAGCCAGCGTTGCAGCCAAGGTTTAATACAATTAGTGTATTAATTTATGTCAGTGGTTGAGTCCATATTTTTTTTTTTTTACCGCATTTCACAGAAAATCTCCTACCACCAGCAATTGATCAAACATGACAAGCTCCCTCTTGGCTATCGCCCGTGATACGGGCTACTTAACTCCTGTATTCCTTCCCAGAATGGAAACTGCGGCTTTTGGCAAAATAAAGGAGCTTCTGTTCTCTGCCACTGTCAGAAATGGAAATTCAGAGCAATCTTTTCATCAGCTTGAAATGCCAGATCAGATTAAAAGCCCTGATGCCAAGAGGAGGGCATCTGATGCACTGCTTTGAACTGCGGTTCTTAATGCTCTTCGGTCCACCACTTTGTAGGAGCACCTCAACCTTCCTGTTACTCACCTCATTAGAGCTGTGCGAAAGTGGCAAATCATTAAGAGAGGCTGAGGTCTTCTGGAAACAGCCCCACTAGGGTGAATTCAAGCCTGCTGTAGGGCTGCCAGGCTAAGAGGGTTAGTTACCTCAAGGAGGAAAGCGCACCGGTGGGGATGTAAACTGAAACTCACGGGGCACAGGCAAAGTACTCAGTAGTCACATAAATTGGGCATGGTGATCTATCTGGTGGGGAGAGTGAGTGGCTTTCAGGTCGGCCCAGTTCCTGCTGCCTACCAGATCTGGACTTTTCAACAGGGTGTAATAGTCACACCATATGCACTCGTCGGACTGGCTGGGGTAATTAACCTTGGCATTACTCTCCATGGGCTGTAGAAGCAGCCAGGATCTGGCAGCCCCAGAGAGCAGAGCTTCTGAATCGCTCACTGATCTCTTGATCTGGGACATCTCAAAGGTTGTGATAGCTAAACTGGGCACGAGAAACAGATCCCATCGCAGCCGGCAGCCTGAGGAATCAACCACCATCCCGCTCAGATGCTGTCTCCTTCCTAAACCTTCCCTGCATTTCACATGCACATGGAGCGCCTGGTATGAAGTGTGTTGTTGTCATAATGAAATCATGGGGAATCAGATGGAAAAATGTGTGTTTGAGCACTTAAAGCTAGACTTGTAGACCACAAAACAGACTTCACAAGTAGAGGTCAAGGTGGCACCAATTAAGACAAGATTATATTTAATGGAGAGTCACCTGGATTGAATTAAGTGTATTTTCTTGGACCTAGCAGGCTGGAATCAGGATAAACAAACTGCTCCAGAATTCCTAGGTGACCTTCTAATAATTATGACCAAATTTGAGTTTCAAGTCTTCAGAGCCCCCAAATTATCTTTTATATAAGAACACACATTGCTACTCGGGAGGTCTGTTTGTTGTGATGAACAGAGCATAAAATAAATCCCTCACACACAATACCGCAGGTGGAGGCTGCAAAGCAGTTTCTCCGACCAATAGAGTTAATGGGCCTCCAGTGTAAAACACATTTTTGTAACTCCCTTTCTTCAGACCTTCTTTTGTTGTGAGAAACACAATGCCAAAAGAACTTAATGGCTTTGTTTTCCAGTCCATAAACTGCTGACCTGTCACTGGTGCTGTGGTTAAGCACACATAGTAAGTCCACCAGGGTTCAAGCTCATGCTACAGTCGAGCTCTGGGGCCACTGCTTCTCTTTTCTGTTGCAAGATTTGTTGTTGATGCATGTTTAAAATATAAAATCATACCTCTGCATGGAAACATAAAATAAAACCATGATACATACATTTCTCAGTCTTGTAGGTTCTATCTGTGGCATCTTTGCCCCTTATGCAGGGAGAATGACCAGGAGAGGAACAGAAAGTTGTACAGTTAGGCCAAATCTAATTCCTGCTTGCTTGCCAGACTTGGACTGTATAATCTACTTGTTCACATCATTCAGCTGTTTTTCTCCACAGGAGAATTTCTTTTGAAAAATGTGTTGATTCACTGAGCTCCATTTATCCAGCCAAAACGTTTCGATAACCAGTTGATGAGCCCGTGAAGGTTTTCACATCCCTAATGGGTATCAATTTTTTGGACCCTATGAATCCCTGACAGCTTCTTAGTGACTACACACTCTTGTCAACTGTCAGCATTTTCTGTTAGCAGTGAAATTAAGAAAAGCTCAATATCTCCAGGCAGATGCAGAGGGGGCTTCCTTAAAGTTCACTCAAAATGTCTAAAACTCATGGTTTCAGTTAAAACTGGACTAGAACACAATTTCAAATAAGAAAATATTCATTGTGGACCTAAAGTAATTTCATACAGGCTTTTTAAGAGTTAGGCCAGCTTTCAATCTCTTAAGAAACTTAAAACATTTATCATAAAAAGAAAGTGTCACTCACAGAATCACAGAATTACAGAATGATATGGGGTTGGAAGGGACCTCTGGAGATCACCTAGTTCAACCCCACTGCCAAAGCAGGTCCACCTAGAGCAGGCTGCAAAGGAACATGTCCAGGTGGGTTTTGAATGTCTCCAGAGACGGAGATTCCACCACCTCTCTGGGCAGCCTGTTCCAGTGCTCTGCCACCCTCAAAGTGAAGAAGTTCCTCCTTATGTTTAGATGGAACTTCTTATGTTCAAGTTTGTGCCCATTTCCTCTTGTCCTGTCACTGTGCACCACTGAAAAAAGACTGGGCCCATCCTCTTGACACCCACTCTTTAAGTATTTATAGGTGTTGATCAGAGCCCCCTTCAGTCTTCTCTTCTCAAGACTAAAAAGACTCTCAGCCTTTCCTCATAAGAGAGGTGCTCAAGGCCCCTAATCATCTTTGTAGTCCTCTGCTGTACCCTCTCTTGCAGTTGCCAGTCCTTCTTGAACTGGGGAGCCCAGAACAAATACTCTTGCAGTATTCGCTTCACGTGATGTTGATTTGGACCTTTAAGGCCATGGCTTATGGTCTTGATCACTAGGATTAGAAATGCTGGTTTTATATGACAAAACAATAGGAAGACCTAGATTTTCACATGGTGATACAAAATGCTTGATCTTTCTCTAATAAAACTGAAGATAAATCTGATACAGTTAACACTTCAGATAAGATTGTACAAGTTTTTGAAATATGTCTTTCTGTATTTGTTTAGTTTGAATCTTGGGAGAAGGGAACCATATTTTAAAAAAGGAGAAATGTGCTAGTGTCAATAATTGTTACCAAGCTTGCAAAGACATTTCTAAAAGCCTTTATGTGGAACATACAGACAAAGGTGTAATGAAGATATAAACAGTTATGTTTGGCATCAGCTGATTCAGTGTGTCACAGCCTAATTATTTCCAAACTTAGTGTTGCCATCGTGCTCTTTCCCCCTAATCCTGACACCTAGAATCTACTGTATAACCATACTTCGCCCTCATCTCAGGCCCAGGGTTATTAATACTGCCTTGTGTC
Organism: Limosa lapponica baueri; assembly: GCA_002844005.1. Taxonomy (NCBI): domain Eukaryota; kingdom Metazoa; phylum Chordata; class Aves; order Charadriiformes; family Scolopacidae; genus Limosa; species Limosa lapponica. Next base: position 37,184 of record KZ506293.1, on the reverse strand, counting down.
CTTTCATCCCTTTTCCTACTTCATACCCTACTTCTGTCTTAGTCCTTTGTTCATGCCACAGCTGCCTTACTACCTCTTCTTACTGTCATTACCTCTTTCTTCTCCCCTCTACTCTCTGCTTGGTAGGAATTAAAGACAAGAACCTCAGATAGACCCAGCTGAATCTCTATAACACTGGGCCTACACAAAGGCCAGAAAACCTGTCAACTTGGGCTAGCGAGGATGGTGTGACGCTTCCCTCCCCAGGTGGGAACTGATGACTTTTATTATCTGGTGGTGCTTTTTTTGTGGTTGTGAGTAATTCAGCAGTTTTCAAAAGAGTGCTGAGAAACCCCAAGTTCTGCATCGTGTGCTCCTCCGCATCTAAAAGGGGGGTTGGACTAGATGATCTTCAGAGATCCCTTCTAACCCCATATCATTCTCATTCTGTGATTCTGTGAAAAGCACCAGCTCAGACTCTAGCTATTATATTATTGTCATCATAACTAAATATATTACATGACAGTTATTAAATGCTTCCCATTTGGGTCCTTTGTGAACTTTAATTAAGCTTACAGTGCCCCATGCAGATGCCACTGCAGTCAGCATAGTACGTGTACTCCAAAGACATGTTAGACATCATGCGTGGGGAACATGTTGCATTTGATGGCCTTTGGCTTTGGCATGAAGTGAGACAAATGGCTCCAAATCTGCTACTTTATATAAATTGACTCTGGAAGAAAAACATCAGATTCTGAGACAGATTTGGGACAAAGGTAAATCTTCCACCACAAATGACAGGGGACTGGAGACATCTAGGAACAGGAATCAATGATGCATATTCTAGAGGAGATTCACCTTAAGAACACACCGCAATGTTATGGTTTCTGTCTGTGCCACCTCCTGCTACTTGTGTTCATTATTTCTGCTAAACTTGTTAAATGACCAATCCTTCAGCTCCAAACCAGGTGGAAACCCCGCCACTCTCTCCGGTGGGAGTGTATGAGGGACTCCAAAGCCTCCACTCCTCTAGGAAAAGGGTCATCCTGGGCTCCGGGGAGCCTTCCCAGCCGGCACCACTTACATGGAGGAGCAGGCACCGCAGGGAATGGAGCCTGGCTGTCTCCACTGCCCTCCTACACCATCCCAGCAGGCTCCATGACCTGCTGCCACACCTCGGAGTGTGCACAGCCAGCCTTCCTCCTCTTGCAGCTGTAGACCCAGGACTGCAGTGGTGGCCTGCAGAAGAGCCCGGCCTCCACCCCAGACCCTCTGAACGCAGGAAAACACAGAGAAAATAATATAATCTGTGGCACTGGGGTTTGGCCACACAGGACCCAAAAGAGCTCCTTGTGTCACGCAGCATGGACATGGCCAGCCATTAATTGGGTGTTGGGGTTACAGTTGGGATGGAGTTAGCTTTCCTACTAGCAGCTGGTATAGTGCTATGTTTTGGATTTGGGATGGGAATAGTGTGACGGCACACTGGTGGTTTGGGTTGTTGCTAAGCAATCAAGGTCTTTTCTGCTCCTCACACCACCCCGCCAGTGAGTAGACTGGGGGGGCACAAGAAGCTGGGAGGGGACACAGACAGGATAGTTGACCCCAACTCACCAAAGGAATATTCCATATGACGTCATGCTCAGTATATGAAGCTGAGGGAAGAAGATGGAATCAGGGGGACATTCAGAGTTGCGGCATTTGTCTTCCCAAGTAACCATTATATGTGATGGAGTCCTGTTTTCCTGCCTGCTGATGGGAAGCAGTGAATGAATTCCTTGTTTTGGTTTGCCTCCATGCACAGCTTTTGATCTACTTTTTAAACTGTCTTTATCTCAACCCACTAGTCTTTTTCCTCACTTTCACTCTTCCGATTCTGTCCCTCATCCCAAACGGGGGGAGTGAGTGAGCAGCTGTGTGGTCCTACCTGCCGGATGGGGTTAAACCACGACACAGGGGCTGGCATCAGGCAGTGTGGACATGGGCCAACCTTCACCCTATGCCTTTGGGACCAGGGGCTGCACCCCGTCCCTGCTGCATTGAGCTGCAGAGACAGTCTTTCAATCTACCAGCAGCAGTCCAAATCAGAAATTGAAAAGGAATAACAAAGAAAAAAAAAAAATTTGGTTTCATATATTTATTAAGCCCTTCCTGCCCCCAACAGCGAGGTGTCACCTTCCACTGTGTCTTTAGTAAGTGGCTATCTAGCTACCGGGTGTCACCACCACTCTTGTGAGTTACGGCCAGTGAACTAACTTTTGGTGACTACTGCTCTGAGCTGAATTTGAAATGAAAAGGCTTGAAACTGCTGGCAATGCTGTCCCTACTTCCTACCCATAATCTCCCTGCTAGATTAGTCAAGGAAAATATTTTGAGCCCTGAAACCTCCTTAAAGTTTATGGGTACGCAGCCATCAATGTGAATCAAACTAAAGCTGTCAGTCCCAAAGGGCCACATTAGTTTTCCCACAAAAAAAACCCCATAACTGTAGCACTTCTGTCCCACGCTTGGCAGGTTATTAATTTATTGTAATTTGCAGTAACCGTGACTGAGTTACATTCATCTTCCCAGATGTTCTTAGGGATGAAAGCTCAAGGAATAAGCTTTTTCTGCTGTTGATGTACTGTGTGCCAAACCTCGTCTTGAGCCCCTGGCTCCTGCTGTACTTTTCTTGTGTCTGTACTGCTGCTTTGTGATAAATGAAACTTGCAGAATCACACGTACCGTGGTACAGGAACAAGCATCTTGTCTGGGGAGCGGTCAGTGCCGGAGGCTAGAAACGGGGGTTGTGTGTACATCTGTGGAGGCTCATGTAATAACTACAGCAGTTATTATAACTAAAGCAAAGGTGCTGAGGCTTTGATTACAAATGTCAAACAAAACGGGAAACAAAGCAAGGCTGAGGAAGGAAAAGGGCCCCGTCCCTGCGTTCTCCTCCCCCCCACCTCGTCACAACGGACTGCTTTTCTTCCTTTGTTTTATTTGCTCTAAAAGCCTTTGCAGTCTTCCCTTCTTGGCACAATTGTAGAGTCCTGGGAAGCTCAGAGTTTACTCTCAGTAACACTGAAAAGCCCCAGATGGTATAAATGATCATTTGTAAATAAATGAATAATCAGAACCAAAAAGCTCCCCAGAAACCCCCTACCAGCCTTTTCTAATTTTTCATAAAACGCCTCAGAAACAGATTGCATACTTCACCAGCCGGCTGACACAGCCGTGTTACCAATTTGTGCGTACAGAGAGCAATTTCATTTTTATTTACTCCTTTTCGAGTACCATGAAGCTCCTTCCTCCACACTGTGACTCCCCTTGGAAGCAGGGACATACCAGACCTCTGCTTCCTGGAGGAGACAGGAGGTGTCCAAGGAGCAGCCCCTGCTTTCCCACTTCCATCGTTTACCTGTGAACCCCTCCACCAGCTTGAATGGGAGACGAAGACCCTAGGATGGCTGAGGCTAAAACCTCTGCTTTGTGTCCCTGTTGTCCCCTGGGGCTCTGCGTCTTCCTCCTCTGCCTCTGTCCAAGCCTGGGTGCTCTGGGCTGTCCGGGTGACCTATTCGGGAAGGGCATATTGACCCCTATCAGATGCACTTTGCAGTCCGGGCTCGGGCTGAGCTCCTGGTGCCTGTTGGGGGAGATGAGAACAGGTCAGGTCTGGGGAGCATCTGGGGCTTTGGGGCACGCCTTGGAGCACCAGCTCAGGTGTGGGGGACAGGCTTGGAAGGATTCCTGGCATTTGTTTCCTCCCATTGGCCTTTCGGTTCTAACGTTCTTAAAACTGGCACAGATTGCCCAGAGAGCTGGTAGATGCCCCATCCCTGGAAACATTCAAGGCCGGGTTGGACGGGGCTCTGAGCAACCTGATCTAGTGGAAGATGTCCCTGCTCGTTGCAGGGGAAGTTGGAGTAGATGACCTTTAAAGGTCCCTTCCAACTCAAACTGCTATGCAGCTTTTGCATAGTCAGGTGGACAACTGGCTCCTAAGATATTCCCAGTAATGCTCCTGGTGCCCACAGGCATGAATTCATAGAGGTACCCCAGCTACCTTTAGAAGGAGCTAGTCAGTACATGCATGCATATATACATACAGTGCACGCACATGTGTGTGTATGTTTATATATATGTGTTTATATATATGTGTATATGTACTAAGCAGATACATATATATGTATTTGCATGCCTGTACGTGCTGCCAGTCAGACGTCTGAAGTCAGTATAGACATAGCCGGTATTTAAGAACAAATAAGGAATTAAAGTGGTTTTATCTGCTGGATAAAGTGATGCAGTTGCATCCCACTACCCGCAGCAGCCAGCCCTCTCTTTCGGTGGCTCTGACACATTTCCACCAGGCTGTGGAGGCAGGAGAGGAAGCTGTTTCCCAGGAAATCCCCTGCCGTCCTGGCCTCGGCCACACGTGGGTGGGCTCTGTGCCATCCTGGCGATGAAGCAATTTCGGCGTGCTCCTCTCCCAAGTCTGCAGGTTCCTCGGACATGGTGGC
>KZ506292.1:262255-275575 GCA_002844005.1 Limosa lapponica baueri | reverse complement strand
TTTTAGAAAGCCCATACATGGGAATTTGCATAGAATTGGTAATGGCTTCAATGCCTGTTGGTAAACAATGGACTTACAGTTTTTCCTAACTACTACACCTTGTACTACAAGGAAACTCTGTGTTCATTTCTGAATGACTTGGGTAGAGTCATTTAACATCCAACTTTTGGTAGCATTTGTACCAACAAAAGTGGTACGTAACAACATATGCAACAGTTCCTCGCTGATGTTAGGGGGAAAAAAATATTACAGACACAAGTTATTATTACAGTCTTCTATTTACAGGAAAGGGAAGGGAACTATTTCAGAGCTGCAGCCTGGTGAAACAGTCATATCACCCTTATTATTAGCTACACACAGAGATTTGGCTCGGAGTATTCCCATCTTCTTCAGTGACACTCAGACTGCCAGAGACTGAGCCCACACTAGCGCAGTTGTTGTTGCTGTGATTTACCAGGACCATGCCAGTTCTTAAGAGCACTATCCACATCACATTAAGACTTGACATATTTCTCCTGGTTTAATATTTACTCTCAGGTGAGAAGAGAATAGATTGACTTTTCAAATACGACATTAGATAGGACTGCACCGCTGAGCTGCAGACACTGAAATTCCATATACATACTAACAGCACTGAAAGTATCTGGAAAAAGACTGTACGTACTCAAGCCTTCTCCTCCTGATCTGCATAAAAAGTAAAATATCTATGGAATTCTAAAACTTTGTAGTTAACTTATTTTAAGACAAGTGAACTCAAGGTCTAAACTTATGTTTCAAGTAAGATATTTTTGGAGGCAGAAAACTAGAACTGCGCAGTAAGCTAATTCATCACTACAGAAGAAGATAATAAAAGGAGGCAAACTGCTCTGCAAGCCGATTCTCTGCTCTCTCTGTTCTAGCGTCACTACCCTGCCTGTATAGCCCGTTATACAGTGTTTTACTCGCATGCACACCAGGGTGGATTGGGAGTTCATCAAGCCACAGATCAGAACTCCAAAAGCATCACGGCAGGGCAAACCTGCAGTGCCAGCTGTGGAGAGTGGTAGAAAATGAATGTACACCTCCAGAAAGCATGACCAAATGCCTCTTGGACGTAAGAGCTGCAGACAACTCAAGAAGGGATGTAAGATGTGGATCCAGTAGGAATGAGGCATCTTTGTATCCCCATGACTGCAGAAAACAGCTCTACAGAGGAACTGGAATTTCAGATATGCTGTTTCATTTAACCAATAACAAACACTATTTATTATTTAATCAATAAAGAACACTATCTGTGGGGTAAGATAAAGGACAAGTAATCAGTATATATAGGATTTCTGCATTTCTTTTTAGGTCAGGTGTAAAGGCAACTTTGCCTCAGGCATAACCCAGTTGCATGTGAAGGTAGGTAGCTCTGGTTCTGCACTCAGTGACGGGGTCAAGAACCCACAAATGTGGCGCTGTCCTGCCCACAGATCTCCACAGGTTTCTCTCCTGATCTGTTTGCAAGGCTACGTCCACCAGTGAAGAAAAGACACCAGCATTTCCCTACAACAGGGAGCACTGCAGGGGCACACACGGGTAACACTGCTGCGGCAACTGGGCCAGGGAAATGAAGTGCTTAATTCTCAACTGGGCAAAACAGTATTTTGCAGGAGATACTCTACAGGTTACCAGGTTTAGTTATGTTCAAATTCAAGTATCTGTAATACTCTCTGTAATCACACGCTGGAGTCATTTGTTTGCTTGAGTGCACACACAGCAAAGCTCTTAACTAAATTAAGAAGTTGTAAAACAGTATAAAAAGCAATGGGGAGAGTATGAGAAGAGAGTAGTTTTACTGTCTCTGAATTACAAATGCATCCTGTTGTTTTTTACCATAAACAAAACTTAATTTTAGACTAGAATCTACCCTTTATTTATTGGTTGATTTCTTGATTTATTCAGAACAGGTACTGTGCTTAAACAATCTGAGTATGCTTTAGCAGTCATCAGAGATAACCAAACTAGCTATAGGGCAGTAGTTTTCAGGCACTAGCCTCTGTAACTTAAACTTACATATAAATTTTGCTGAAGGAGTTAAGTTTCGTTAATAATCCACAGTAACATCACACACAAACCCAAGGCCACAAAGATGAGGCAATCGGGAATTGCAATATATTTCCTAAATACAAGGCAGAGGATTCTTATGGCAAGCTTAAAATTAACTAAAATAGTGCCAGTCTCACCCATGTATTTGTAGAGAACGGCCTCCTGAGACAAGAAATTGCATTACGTCCTTTGCTTTTTTGTGAAAGCACTAAGGTGGAAAAATGGAGCACAAACCTGAAGACGGCATCACCAGCAATAATACTTTTAAGCACTAGAATGCAACTCCCAGAGCTTTCATTCTGTCAGACAAAAGTCATTATTAAATATCACCAGTTATCTCTGTAGGAAATGCTAAAGAGTAAACTAGTAACTCAGGTTCGGTCTGAAAATAAGCAAAGGCATCACAGGGAGAGCAATAATTCAAATGCCTGCTTTCTCCTTATAGTATAAAGAGACATCAAAGCTGAGATTCATGAAGAGTTAGGAGGAAAATTAAGCTCTGTAATAAAGATAAGATATTCCCATGCATCCAATGAACCACTGACCCATTTCCTATCCAAGATCCTCATATACTGAGCTCTTCCTGTCTTACTGAGGGACAAGACCATCCCCACAAACACCTGACAACGCTGCCGGGGACCAGAGCGGTACCCCCATTCCATTCTGCATGAGGGACTCGGTGTCAGAGCTGTCTGCAACAGAAACCCAACCTGAGGCTTCTACAGCCTCGGTTAACTTACAAGGAAAATCCCTCCTTGTTAAGGGGACCTGTTGAAACAATACATAAAGTTTCTTGCATAATGTTATCTGAGGGTTAAGATCTCTAGGTAATACAGGTCACTTCAGTCTACAATTCAACCCATTTGCCAGGACAGATTTATCTTCTAGCTAACACCAATTAACCCAGTTAAACAGAATTAATCCATTATTGGGGGGAGGGGGGGATAAAAAGAAAACAAAATACCCTCAAGCGTTTTCTTCTGGGATGAAGTCTTACAAGGCGAAAAACACAGGATGCACCAGAGCGTGACAGCATCAGAGGGAAGGAGGCCAAACACCAGCCATGGCACACTGGTTTAGGAAGACGGGTTATGATAATTGCTTTTATACAGACACTTTGGCATAATACTATTTGAGATTAATGAACAGAGATAAGATTTGACAGTATCAGTTCCACCTGTTGCCCCGCTGTGGCTCACACACACATTTGGAAGAAGCCGCCTCCAAATGTAGCAAGCACCGAGGGGAAAAAGGACCCCCATAGTCCTAAACCTGCCAGAAACCAGAGGCAGATGGAAAATTGATCTTCTGTCCCTCATCTGTTTGACTGAAGGCAGAAATTGACTTCCTGCAAGTTATTAATTAAACTTACCGAGCAAAAATTAATCCTTTATGTGTGGCTATCACATTATCTTTCATTATTCAGACGACTGAAATCATACTGTTCTAACACACTTCACCTTCATTTCCTCAGCTCTGGAAGAGGGAGTACTGAAGTGCTACCCACATCAGGCTGAGGCATTAACAGTGGCATCAATTATTGCTATTATTCTTGCTTCTGGGTTAATTCCTGTCAGACTTAAGGTCCAGCTTTCTTAAAAGCGGCCATTCATTAAAGAAATTCAGGCAAAGCAAAAGGGACTTCATTCAGGAGGTAAATACAAACAAAGCACAGACCAGCATTTGGACCACGTCATCTGTAGTGAATGAAATAACAGAAGGAGCTTCAAAAATAGGAGTGCAGTAGACAGCTGCTAAGGACTCATCCTGGCAGCAGTTGCTGACCGTGTCGGAAAATGACAAGTGCATCTTGCTACCTCCACCTCAGATGCAGCCGGTGTGTGGCTGAGCACTGGTACCAAACCTGGGTCAGAGGGGGCAGGCTTGGGCTGGAGCCTTCCCCAGCAAGAGGTGTTCACAGCCCATGACATCTCTACGGTGCAGAAGGATGGGAAAGTCCACAGACTCACCACACAGGCTCAAAGAAATGTCTAGAAAAAAATGGCCAAATTTTTCAGAGATGAAAATCTATCCTATGCTACCTATGAAAACATTCTCAAGTACCATGAGAAACACTAGCTTAAAACTACAGGAACACGTACATTATAGGAACTGCTTAGACAGCCTCTCTGTTGGAAAAGGTGGCTGCAAACATCCCACCTCCCAAGCAGGCAATTCCACTCGCTACCACCAGCCACTGAAAATGGCTCACTTGCTTGGGCATAAGAGAGACAACTTGGTATTACAATTTTTGTATAAAGAATCCTCTCCTTGGACATTTCCAAGTGACCAAGAACTCTACAGGCTCAGTTCTGCTCTGTATTTCATGAGGAACAAAATACCTGAGAGCATATTTTCACGTTCCCCATTTGTCCATACACAGCTTCACACAGGCACCCTACCAATGATGGCACGCCAATCATTCCTGCTTGCAAACACATTTATTTTCTGCTGGAACAGGCAGGCTACATGCAGCTACCTTTTCTGTGCATTGGTGAGTGTGCAGAAAATTTAACATCATAAAAACATATTCCTCAGATTAGAAAATAGACTGCAATAAAGCAAGAACTGAATTGGCCGATTATCTCAATATGTGGTTTTAATTACCTCTAACTCATGGCAGTCTGTTCATTTGCATCTTTCAGATGAGACCTCAATATCCATACCCTGTGTGCCTGCCTTGGACAAAGAAGATAGCTTGGGGCTTTTTGGAAAAAAAACAGATTCCTGCCTCGTTGTCCTTGGCTGCTACAGTCCTCTGAGGTGGCTGCAATTCAGCAATGCAATAGGCTTGCAGCCTGGGAATTAGGATGGAAATTGTTATATGAATACAAATATTGTTCTAGATCTTTTCTAAAAGTATTAGCAAAAACATCACAGAATCCTACCAAAAAGCACCTTTCTATTCACCAGCCCTTAAAAACGAAACAAGGTGCTAATTAAGGACCAGTAAGTCACCAAGAAAAAAGAAAACCTGACAAGAAGAGCCAAAAAAAACTAATTTAAGAGTAAATAGACCAAATGACTAAGTTATCATTTAAAACAAAGTTATCTAAAAATGAACCACAGGAATAAAGGGAAGATAGTAGAATTTAAAATGGGCTTGGGAGGAATCAAGAGAAAAGTGGAGAAAACGGAAGATGAGGTATAAGACACTAGCCACAGGAGCTGCTTAGAGTTTATTATTGACTGAAATCCCAGTTTGTTTTAACAAAAATGTGTAATTACAGTCTGAATGCATCTGGCTCTTTGTAGGGCACCCAGAGAGGATTAATCTTCTGCCCCCACCTCCTTTCACACAGTAGCCACAATCTGGCCCTTCAAGTCTGACTACAGCAAAACACCAATCGATTTTTATGGGAAGTGGCAGCTTCAAAATTACATTTCATGGCATCTTCTTACTTCAAATACAACAAACAGTCCTTCAGCTATGCCACGCTTGTAAGAACACCAATTCTAAAGCACCAGGTTTAAACACTAAACATCAGACACCATTGTTTTTAGGCACGTGAATTGTTTTAAGTTACTGGTCAGGCACTGCCACAGCTTACAGCCAAAGCACAGGATGGAACCTGATAGTGTATCTGAAATCCTGTAATTTTAACCAAGTTGTCACTTTATACTACAGCTAATCAGCTTCCTTGAATGTATCCCAACTATCTATTGCATTTGCAGAAGTCTGAATCCTTCGCCATCACTTGTTCTTACAAGAACCCTCTCCCAAGCCACAAGCCCGAGGATGAGGACAGGTGCAAAGTAAGCCCATTATTTAAGAAAGGAAAATCACTTTTAATTACCAGCTTGCAGCCTTAGCTGCAGCAACACATAGGGCTGTAATTTTGATCTTTGCTTGAAGATATGCTTGGCACGAGGGCAGTCTTTAGCAACACCAGACTGGTTTAGACTGGGGGGTGGCAGGAGGCTGACACCAGCAGGGTTTCACAAGCGGGGAGGGCAGGAACGGGCTCAAAAACGGCAGGAACAGGCTCCAGCCCCAGATGGGTCAGCATCAGCCCCACAGAGAGCTCTGCCAGGGAGGGAGAGGCACCCTGCCATTATAGGGGACCACACCAATGGAAAAGTTAAAAGCACCTGAAGATCTGCCCAATAAATTCAGCTCCAATGCAGTGGAAATAAATCTTAAATGCGGTACTAAAAGCCAACTCTATTTCCTTCTTGCTGGGAGAAAGGTTTCTGCACTATGTCATCTGAACTGGTTAGTCACACCCCAGGAGGTAACACTGGAGAAGGCAAAAAAAAAAAAAATAATACAGGCAAGAATGAGCAGTTCTAAATAAATTGGGGTGGTTTCATAAAACACCAGCAGCCAGCGGGAGAATTCAGAGGGCAAAAGCAGCAGGTGAAGTCATGGGCTCCAGGCTCAGCTTCACCATAACTGAAAAGTTTGTTTGGAAACAAACAGGGAAATCTAGTGACCTCCCTGTTCTGCCCTTATCATGTTTTGAGTAAAAGGTTGTTTTCAAAGGATGAGCAAGTTCCCGACATAACCTCATTAAACTCTCTGCCACCGTTTTCATAAAAAAAGTGCACAGGAGATATATCCTACAAACTCCATTTCTTTGTTGTAAGTATATTACAGAAATAGTTTCTTCATATTAAGTATTGGCAGGGCAGTTCTAATAGAATCGGTAGCCAAACATTGTACTTAATATCTGCCGTTTTAATAACTATCTCTACTCCTACTGAACAGGCTACTCCATTTAACAGACAGTTGTAAAATTCTAATAAATTTTGTGACTGGCATCCATCTCTCTCTATTTTATCTCATTTTAAGTTCCTTTTTTACTATAATTTTGTGGCGATAGTAGCTTTAGTTTTCAAAAAAAACCAAAAGAGTGTTTGAACTTGAAAAAAAATAAAATACACACCCCACAGCTTCAAGACAGGATAACAAGCGCCTCCACTGATGACTGTAACTGACTGTTCCTATTCTGCAGGACACTTCCACAGCTAACCACCCACCCTCTCCTCTTTTTAAATAAGGCTGCAGCTGGTCTCCAAGAGGTTCTAAATTAAGGCAGGAATGCAATACAAAGTGCATGTGCATGAATTCAGATCTCTCCACACCCACTGAAACACATCTCCAGAGAAACAAAAGGACAGTAGAGCAAGGGATGGAGAAATCGGCACTTGCGCTACACGATACTCATCTTACAAAGCAACTGCTAAATGTGTTTCAGGAGTTAACTAGTCTACCTCAGCAACTCTTAATCATCTTTGATTAATAAGAAAACTGGAATATTAAATAATACATACTCTAAATTACAGTTTGTGTTCTTTCATAGAGCAATAAGGTATTATAAAAATTCAAGAGAATAGAGAGCTGGAGACTGCAAATGATGTTGATAAACATATTTGTAAATAACATGAAACAAAGTAAGGATAAATAAAAATATGAAAAGCTAAAATAGTGTTTTAAAAGACTGTGGTCTCAAAGAGAAGAAAACTGGAACAATGTTCAGAAATAGGCAATATTTACCTTAGAATATCTTTGCATGTTGGAAGTTAAAGATCAGATCAATGCATGTGTCCTCCACTGAAGGCCAAACCCAGCAACCAACAACATCCAGTTTCTCTACTACTTGTGTGCTCTGGTTTTATTTCTCAATTCCAGGAGTAAAACAAAGCCTCCTCAAAGTGAACTGAAAAGGCTTTGCACCTCCTGTGGCTATTTTCACATACACAATAGATGTCTCTGGGTTTCTCAGCCAGACGTAGAACACAGGCACATACATAGTCTTAACGTGATGGAGCAAAGTACTTTATTAGCCACTAATCAACTGACTGTGTGTATTAACCTCACAGGCTGAGCCTATGATCCCATTTACCTCTCCCAGATGCTAAACTCCCTTTCACTTCTGTCTTGCATTGGTTGCAGGCTTCCATTTCTCTTCCCTTCTTAGAATCGCAGAATAGAATCATAGAATGGTTTGGGTTGGAAGGGACCTTAGAGACCATCAAGTTCCAACCCCCCTGCCATTGGCAGAGACACCTCCCACTAGACCTGGTTGCTCAAAGCCCCATCCAACTTGGCCTTGAACACCTCCAGGGATGGTGCCTGGGGCCTCCTTTTCTTGCTGTTAACACATCCCCTGTTTCACTAGTAGCTTGCGGTTTTGCACCCGTGGTTAGCCATGGTTCACCACGGACTTCCCACCTCAGCCACTCCTCCCCTTTACTGGGTTGACAGTCCCGTCACACAGCCATGCTGCTAACTGGATCGAGAACCAATCCAGCTACAAAACGCTTCTGCAAACTTCTCAAGGCAGATCAATTCCCCGGCGCAGAGAGGCAGGGATGGCACAGGAGTGAGCGCCTGGGAAAAGGGCACAGCAGGAGTCACCGCAGAAAGCAAGGCCACCATCCAACAGCGGCCTCTAGCCAGTCTCTGCCCGCTCCCACCCTCCCAGTGTCCTGGCCATGACCGTCACCCCCCACCGGGCAGCACTGGCAGCTCCTGCAGGAGTTCCTCATCCTCCATGGCCAAGACGTTTCGCTCAGCTCTTTCCCAGCAGAGACATGTGCAAGGCATCTCAGCTCAAATCTCTGCCCCAAGGACTTACATTGAAACGCTGTGGCTCAAATACCAGATTTTAAAGCTTTTTAGCTCAGACATTTTGTTCATTAAAGAGATGGAAGTGAAAATATGCTTAGACGAAATCTGGACAGGCATACTCACGTGCTATTCATGCTAGCGTATATCCAAATCATCACTTATTTCTGTGCATACATAAACTGATGAAGGATGAGAAGATTGTGGCCATTTTTTTTTAAATTCCTATTAAAAAATGAACTAGTGAAAAATTTCCAACTTACTAAGCCATTGTACAGTCTGATTCAATAATTTTGAGTCATATTGATTTAATGGTATTACTTGGAGCTAAAACTAACTGGTATGTTATTATGTATTTACAGAAAATAAAAGAACTAGAAATCTAGTAGTACAGGTTAATCAAACTGTCAACAAACCTTCTTTGCCGCATAGCATAATCCATGCAGCAATCTCAGAACACATTACAGAGCATTTTATAAACCAAATAAACGTAGCAGGTTTTATTTTATAAATAAAGCACTGTCACCTCTAAGGCACGACAATATTACTTTTGAGGGCAAGAGAGAAGAAAAAACCCTCACTACTAACATCAGAGTTGGAATTTTGAGTAGGACGCTGCTGCACGTGTTCAAATTCGGTCAGAGTTCGGAGAGGTCCCAGATGTTAACAGCAAAGCCCACTGCAACCATGACAACTCTTATTTATTCACACACGTAACTTCAACTGGAATGGGGTCTGACCCCAGAGGAGAGAAGCTGGTGGTCTCTAAAGAGGTGGTTTCAAATATCCTGGTGCAGCCTGTGGAGGCTGCTTTTCGACCCTCTCCAGTCTGGTTCGCACCGCTTAACGACAAACTGCGATGCCAAGCACTGCACGGGCCACAGATCAGAGTGTGGTACCAGTTACTCAAACAGAAAATGCCTGACATACTGATTCAACATGCTGAACGGCGTAGATCCCTGTCCTATAAGGTAACTTAAATTATTAGTTTAATTTAAACCTTACCCTCAAAGCAGTGGGCTTGCATTCAAATTTCAGATAATAACACAGGCCCTGGTTCAAGGGCCACTGAAATCAGTGGAAAGATTCAGAAATGTTTCCAAAGGCTTCGGACTGAGCTCACGAACACCAGGTCCCGTGTGAGCCAACTCATCACCCACGGACTCCCCTTACGTGGGTTCAGGCTCATTTGGGCTTTATAACACCGAGCATTCCACCTCTCTTTTCTCTGCTGAAGCAGCACGTATTTCTGCAGTCCTTACTTGGCATTACTAAGAACAGAAAGGGTGCTGCCATCTCATTTCTTGCACTTCGGCACCCAATACCAAACACTTAGACAAATTCATACCTCCCACCACACAACTCTAATTTCACTCTCAAAGTTCACCTCCACAGAAGCTGCGCAAATCTTATGTCTCCCGAAAGTCAGTGATGCCTGGCAACATCACATCGCAGGAAACCTTGTCCCAAAATCACTAAAATACATATGAAAATTCTGCCAATACTCTACATAAATTGGAATTAAATCTATTCTATGGAATAAATTGCAATATCTTAATATTTAATATATGTAACATCACTGCATTCTCACTTTCAAGAGCTCTAAACATCGAAGTGGAAGGTACCAACCTAGCTACATATTTTGTTGTTAAAATTATCTAGTCCTCCTACAGTAGTATCACCCAGAGACCTCAGCTGACACGCTGCATGCTGTACCTTCTGCAGCAAAAGGAAGGCAGAACAGAAAATAACAAAACATGAAAATGTGTTGCTAGGATAAGACATCATGGAAACCAAATGCACTGCACTTAAATAGTGTGACATTCTGTATGTGCTCTAGCACACAGAAATATTTAATTTTCTCCAAAGTTTAATCTTCTCCCTTCAGTGGATTTAGATTCAATTTCTTTTTTTTTATAGCTTACCTGAGTTTAAATTTGAAATGTGTTAACCAAATATTGTCTTAGATTTTAATCTATACCACTCAATAAGGATGATGGGATAGTATGGACCCAATTTGGGCAGATTGTCTCTGCCAGAGTCTTGCAGAACTATACCCCTAAATGTCATGCGAATTATCGCTTTGTATCAGATGCATCTCTCTTCCCTCATCCTGGAAGCTTCCGAAGCCCCAAGGACACTCTGAAGGAGAACAAATGGCACTGAAAATTTAGTTGTTGTGCAGAGCCTCAGGGGGCTTTGCTATTGATGTCTCTGGAGAGCAGTAAGCTAAGGTGGTATCACAAATACCTAATGCAAAGAAAAAATTTTCAAGAGATATAATTTTTCAGCAACCCATTTCAGGCACAGCCTATGGTTTTCTTGCTTCTGTAAAAAAAAATCCATTAAAGGTTCAAAAAACATTGCCAGTCTTTCAAAGATTAAATTCTCTCTGCAGACTTGAAATTACAATATCACGGGCTTCTAAACAGTAAGCCACTGTTTGCTCGCTGCATCGACAGAATATAAAAAAGGCACATTGCCACTTTATAAGAGCACATCCCACTATGAAGCCACACATGCAGTATACAGTACTTTCAGGATGCTTGCCCATTTTGAAAGCAACCCACAAAATGAAATTATGTGACCTCAGAATACCTGAGCACCGTTTCCAGAATGCCACGCTGTCACTTCCCAGCAAGGGTACTATATTTTTAACATTAACTAAATGAATTTTGTCACTGCAAAAGTGCAAAGAAGACACTGTCACAACATTTGCCCATAGTGTGATCACTATACTATTTTCATCTTGCTGTAACAATAATAATAATGATAGTAGTAGCAGTATAGTAGTAGTACAAGTGATTGTGCTTGTTAGAATTTCAATGGCAGACACTTCATAATCTCAAAAAAACCCCTATTCCTTCACCTGCTACTATCTGATGAAGCTCCAAGGGTTCATTACAACGTAACCTAAAGTCTTCCTCTAAGAATTCAGGCTTTAATTAGGAGAAAGAAGTTGGACTGTGTTAAAAACTGTGTATCTAGATGGTGCCTTCGTATTAATGCATACTGTTTCCGTGCATTTCAAAACAGGCCTTTTACTTTGCCAGAACACTGGGTAACACTGTCCTTGTGCAGAATGAGTATCTTCTGAAGATACTAGACAGGACAAGATATTATTTCAAAGTATACCAAAAGAATCAACAGATTCACGCGTGACTTTGGAAACAGGATAAGGTCTCACAGTCACAGGCTTGCAGCTTGCAGAATTAAATGTATCAGGAAAGCAGGAAGCAGAACTGGAAAGGATTTCACGGTAAGTCCTTCATTAGTCCTGGCAGTACCTTAGAATTGGTCTGAACAAGTTTCTTCAAGATATTAGTATGTTTTTATATGGCTTAAAGATATCCAAGAGTGGCATTTTCATGATCTCTTCTGATCAAGCTCATTTTGAGAAACATTCAAAACAAGAGTGGAAACAAACGAGCCGGAGTTAGAACACATCATAAGACAACTATAGTCTATCCCAGAATGCAAAAACTCCATTGAAGTTTAAGAGATTTTCTTTTGGAATAATTTTCAGATATTATCACCTTTTTAAATGGAAAGATGACTGCAAGTCTGACTATTTGCTATCAGAGTTTCAGTGTTTCTGCAGCATCTAAGAGCTAAAAAGGGCATTCTTTAATCTGGCCAATATGGAAATACAGGCACAGAGAGTACTTTCTTTAAAGAAGAACAGCTAAATCACTAAAAACTATTTGTGAAAGGGCTGAACAATTTTCTGAACAAAACTGTATGTAGGCTCTTTAAGCTAAAAAGGGAGAAAACCCTCTAGTTTAACAGATACTGCAGAATCCTCCCTCTGATGAGGATCGCTTAGAGACATGGAGGTAGTTTTCCCACACTTTCCATCTACTCCCCGTGCACAGAGTACGGCTACATCTCCTGGGGGAGGTCTCCAACTAACATCAAATGACAGCAGAATAGCTTATGTGAAAGATATGCAGGCATCTAACGCCAGCGTGGGAGGTCAGTGAGGAAAAAAGGCACAAAGTACCCTCACTGGCAGAAGTTGGGAAGAGCCCTTCAGGACAAAGCCCGGCAGTAAGTGGGAAGCAGCATTTGCTTTCTTACCAAATGATGCCCGGGCAGATTTCTAAGCACTTCTTTCATTCTTCACAGCTGTGGCCTGGGTCTGCTGCTAATAAGAGACTTCCCAACACCTAACCCACGGTGCTTCTGAGCAGATGAAAGCAAGAGGAACATGGGAAGAGGAGGGATGTTAGCTCGCCACCAGCACTCGCCGAACCCTGTGAGAAGGACTACGATGGAAGGAGCCGGGTGGGTTGTACACCGCAAACACGCTATGCCTAGCAGAGAGCCTCTGAGCTGGGAGGACGAATGAGCAGAGAAACTCTTCCAGGGTCAACGAGGAAACCAGTCCATGATTTTGGTTAGTTACCCACAGCAGCACCCCTCTGCTGTCGGCCCCTTTGCTCAGAGCACACAGCACCCCACCGGAGCTGGTCCCCGCGTCTGACCGTGGCCATGATGAACCAGGCTTTGTCAAGTTCGACGATGATAATGAAGCAAAGAGAAGAAAGCGAGAGTGCTCCAATGTTAGGATTAGTTGATTTGCTAAGTGGCAATAGCAAGGCCCTTGTTACTAGCAAGGATCCTGAGTGCTTCTCAGACAGCTTCTCTTTGTTTAAAGCCTTATTTCCTGGACA
>KZ506292.1:199937-223088 GCA_002844005.1 Limosa lapponica baueri | reverse complement strand
TGACAATTTCACACGTACAAGGAAAGAGGTTATTATCGCCTCTTTAGCTGGAGTAGTCAGTCAATATCTTGCTTGAGTGCCTTTGCAGGATGGAAATACAGATTATATGAATTTGGCAAATTCTTTCATGCAACATTTTCATTGAACAAAGACTATGTTTTCTGAATGCACCAGAGACAAACCATGGGCAGTTTTGTTTCTCCCAGATCCCCGACTTCATTTTTGAGTCAGTTCTTTAGGAAGATTTCTTTATCTTTGCTGCCACTCATAATCCTCACTTCCCACAGGACCCTTGTGTCCCGGGGCCCCTGCCACCAGGTTGTGGACCTTGTGGCCCTTGTGACTTTGCTTCTGAAGAGCCCTTGTTCTTTGACACTAAGCCTTGGGTAGGGCACATCTGCAGCCCCTGGGGCTTTTTGCACCTTCTGCTTGGCCTGAATGAGGGATCAGCCTGGGCTGTGACAACTTAATAGTCTAGGACCTTCATGAGGCAAGCAGGAGACAGCTCTGAGCCCTGAGAGGGCTGGTCGCTCAGGACTGGTGTTGAAGGAGCTGCTGCTGGTGAGCGAGGAGATCTGCACCAGGAGCTGGCTTTCAGGCCTGGACCAAGCAAGGGTTGTCAGATGCTCCTGCTCCTAGGAACTGCCATTTGCTCACCTTCCCAGGTAATATTAATGGCAAGATCTGGTGGCATCTGTTCACCCTTTGCTAGTGACACCTGAATGGCTCACCACCTGCCCCATTATTTGAGTTGTCATTTTTCCAAGCACTTAAGGGGATGAACCAAACTTTTGTCCCTTCAGGCTCATTTCTGTTACAGAAAGACGAGTAAAACCACTTGTTTGTGTTGTCTTGTTTTTAATTACCACAGGACAAGAGTGCTTTTTATGTAGCTTGAAAGCATAAAGTAGATGTTGCAAAACAAATCACCATTATTGTATATAATGGATACTCTTTGGTGAAATAGCCTTTTTTTTTGTACATTAAAGTGTAACCACTCATGGACAATTTTTATTTTTTTATTGGAAACTACTTCAAAAATGGTGTAATTTAGGGAAAGAGGTAGCATCTGGGGCACAATTACAATGGATAAATTCGTAAAAGGCGTACATGAGAAAAAATGATCTGTGCAATGCAGATATGATTGATTATTATAGGGATATCACATGAAGAGTAAATTACCACTGTGAACAAAATGGCATTTAAAAACTTGAATTACTCTGCTATCAGTTCTATGATCAGATTTTTAATGCTTTTAGGATCCTGTCTTGTTATGTGGCTGTATCATGGAAATGACATATATACAGTTTTATTTTTCCTTCAAAAATCTAGATTATTATTGTTATTAGGAGTTAAATTCTATAATGTTTTTTCTAATACAGACTTAAATGATACTAATAAAACAAGGTACTTAGTTTGCTAGCATGTCAATAAACCATTAAAATAATCCATGCATAATTCTAACTGTAATTGGTAGTATATTAAGGACCTGAGTTTTTCTTACGGAGACAGAGTAAATACCTGTTTTCAACTGGAGTTATATATTGTGGGATGATGAACTAGATGACTATTGGGATTTTTGCTTGGCTTTATATCCTTTTTGTTTCAATATAAGATGAAAAAATGTACAACATTTCTCCTCTGGTTGTTTTTATATGGTAAATATATATCAGAATTGTTACACTCGGCTTTCTCTGCTGGAGGGCTTGAGAGGCAAGCTAGAGACACCTTTTCACTGCCTTCCTACCCTAGTAAAGGAGTGGGAGCTTCAACCCCAGCTCCCCCTCGGTGCCCAGTCCCTGTAGCAGGGCACTCTGCCTTCGCCCACCTGGGCTTGACCCACAGCCCCCCCCCTCTGGGACAGAGAGTAATGTGGGTCTCCTTCTGCTGCCCGCCATCCACTTCCATGAAGTCTGCAGGACTCCAGTGCCTTTCCCTCCTCTGCCAAATTCAGCAGAAAGGGATAAAGGCAAGAAGGCAGGTGTATTAAAAAAATTGAACAGAAACAGAAAGGAGCTCACGGTATTTTTTCTCTTTGGGGGTCACTTACAGTAAAAAGCTAAAAAACAATATCCAATGCCGAAAAGGTTGACATATGAGTAAAAGCTATTTGTTTGGGGAAAAATCATCATCTCATCAGTTCGTAATGTTCCAAAACTGTAACCATTCAATAGGCTTTCTTTTTTTTTTATAGTGAAATCATGCTGTAAAAAGGCCAAAGTGAAGAATATTTGATACTGCTCTCGCATCACATATACATGTACATTAAACAAGACATACATGCACCAAGTAGAAATTCCTTCAGAGAGAAAGACTGAATATAGTTCTTAATTCAGAACTATCTTTAAGATATGTAACAAGATGGTGTCTGTCTTTAACAAGTGTAAATGAAATCAGACCCAGTGCCGTTCGTGTTGGGAGATAGCACAGGAGGATGCAGGGTCAGGAAATGGAGATGAGATAACGGTTAAAATGAGAACATAGAACGGAGTTCATCACAAACCTTAAAACAGAGTTTAATATGTAGATTACCTTGATACTCGGCCATGCCTCTTACAAAAAGTGGATGTAGACTATTATTTAATATGACTTTTTTCCTGCAAAAATCAAGCCATGCTTGGTGATGTGCAAAAGGTCAGGGAGGAAGCCCTGAAACCTGAGCACGCTTCAGCAGCTGGCATTGCTGGTACTGCAGGGTATTTCCAAATCCACAGGAGCATCCAGCTAGCAAGTTACACATCTCTCTTTGGAGAACAAAATTCATTGTATTGTCCGGTGAAAAGCTAAAGACAACTTGTGAGATATCCAGTGCTGATTTTATAAGCTAGAAACAGCAATATCAGTGTACCCTGACTGTGATTATCTTTTTAGATAAGGCTTATGTAGCATCAGTTTAGCTTGTCTCTACTGTTTATATGCCCTAATTGCTTCATGTAAAGGGTGACTGGTTTAGTGCAGACATAGGTAGAACTGCTTTCGGAAGGTTGTCTACCATCCCTGACACTAAAATGCTGACTCAACATCTTAAGTAATTAGTACAAGGTAAAAACCTTGACTATATTTAACGTCAATAGATTGAAGCAGACTTTTCCAGGAGTGCTGAGCTTTCCTGGATCCCATTAAATTCACAGCAAGATGCTGTATTCAGCACCACTAGAGATCAAAGCAACCTTTAAAGATCTCTTGAGATCCATGTCTCAAATATGCAACTGAGCTACCAGCACAGGGGCTGGCAGCCCTTCAGTGACCAGTGCCAGGTGCTCCTTTCTTTCCCAGAACTGGAGCTTGAGGGTGCTGGTAGCAGCTTATTTTCACTGAGTCCAAAACAGAAAAATGGTAAGTGTTCACCTTGCAGAGATGAATGTGACTCCTGGTTGGACACGCTACCGAGCATCAGGTGGGCCACTGTCATAGAGCACATCCTCACTCCTGCCAGCTTGCACATCAGTTCTGCACAGTGTTTTACTTCCATTTCGCACAAATGAAGGGCATGTCATGGCTAGGTGCTGTAGCTCAAGTGGTCTGTGTTGATTCATTAAACTGGGAAGACTCAATTGTGTGTCTTAACCTATACTGTTTCCCATTCTGGTAGATACATCCTTTGCTGTCTTTATGAAATCTGGATTCTAATTTATGTTCTTGATGCACAGAAATAACATCAACTTTTGAACACATTTTGATATGTGCCTAACAGGATATAGCTTAGTGAACATGTGAAACAATTTTCTAGCTCACTTTTGGCAAGCAAGCTATATTTGCATCGGTACCATCTTGCATTAATCCTACCCACACAGCAAGAGATTTCTGAGTATTATCAGTGATACTGCACAAAAATCACACGCAAAGCCCAGTAAAATCAGCACTGTGTTTTCTGGGCAGTGAGAAAACATTTCAACAATTATTGTATTCCATCAGATTTCTTTCAAGCACTTCAAGCAATTAGTTCTGAGGACACTGGAACTACATTCAAATAACATGCATCTTTCCTTCTTATTTCTGGTTACATGGAATATTTTTTATATGGGATTCTTGAAGATTGCAGGTGATAATCAGCAAATATTCTGGAGTGCTGTGTCTCTGTCAGACATTCTGTGAGGTATATGAGGCAAACCCTTGTCCTCAGTAGGGTCAGTAGTTATGGAAAGCAGGCGCTAGAGGACTGTGAGCTTTGCAATTATAGTTTCAAGCTAGCACAAGTTGAGAAAATAAATATCCAGCCAGAAAAAGGGGGTGGAAAAAACAACTCTGGAAAGCCTGGGGAAGCAAGTTTGTGAATATGCTTCATCATAAGGTTGGGGAAGATGTTGTAATGGAACTGTTTCTTTACTTAGGCTTGGCTTCCAGCACTCATTTCCTGAAGATCGAGGCTTTGTTCTTATATCTGCCCCTAGACCAACGTGAAACCTTGGGAAAGAGGCCCTGAGTGCTCACTCTCAGAGATCAAACTGCACAACTTGTATTTTAAGCCTGATCTAGAATTCATACAGAAGGATGGAAGATTTATAAAGTGCTTTTAAATTCAAGCTAAGGTGTCTTTACGGATTTGGCCATTTGAGTTGCACCTCCACCAGCACACTCCAGCGGATGGCATGCTTTATATTTAAGCCGGTCACTGGTGAAGCAGGTCTGGGTGGATCACAAATA
The DNA here is from genome assembly GCA_002844005.1 of Limosa lapponica baueri. Lineage (NCBI taxonomy): Eukaryota > Metazoa > Chordata > Aves > Charadriiformes > Scolopacidae > Limosa > Limosa lapponica. The sequence goes on along the minus strand of KZ506292.1, from coordinate 218,444 downwards.
TAAGTACTCACCTCAGTACTTGAAGCCAAGCTTTGTGTTACCTGACCAAAAGATCTGGAAGTGCTCTCTCTGGTGGTGACTTGGTGCCCAGAGCAGTGCTGTGCATGAGAGAGGTCCGGACAGTGATGTTACTGCAGTCTGACAAAAGCTGTTTGATAGTGGTCAGGTCTGCGTGAAATGGGGCACCAGCCATGCTTGCCTCTTTTATCTTTTATGGGAACTTCACCTTAGTGAGAGGGCCAGCACTTGCTCTTCTCCTGGGCCAAGCTGATAGCAAAAGCAAATCATTATCCTATGGCTGCATAACTGAGAGATCCCCAGCAAGAGATGTGAGTATTATATATGAACATAGATAGACTACAGTATGACCCATATTAGTTCCTTTTCTCCTCTGCCTTTCCTTTCCTCACTTATTATGGACACTCTTCCATAGCTGTTCTGTCTCCATCTCTTCTGCTTTTCGTTTCTCTGTCTCTGGCCACATTTCAATTACCTCTTCTGGAAAGGGACTCACCGCTGCCTACTATCAGCACAGGAAAATTTCAAGGTGATATTTTAGAAGGCAGTAACTAAACTGAATATACAACCCATTAATATCAATTATGGGTGTCAGAACAATACTAATGGCAGTGATATTGTTTAGAAGCTTGAATTAGTACCATTATGCTGCCCACTCAGGTATGGGCATTTTCAGAGACAATATGCTATTTGCATTTTATTATAATGTATCTTTTCTGAAAATTCCCATCATGGTGGTGACATCAGGGAAACTAATATTGATGGCATAAGGCAACCATTCGGATAGGTGATGTACAGCACTGGGCTGACAGGAGCACCCTGTGGTTGCACCGCTGGGACAAGGAATGTCCTCAGGATGGGAATCTCTCTGCCAGCTCCCTCTGTCCCCTGCCGGGCTTGCCAGCTCCCTTTGTGGCCCAGCCTTCTCCTTGCCCTGCCCAGTTCCTGGTTTTCCTTACTGGTTTCTGTTGTGAAGTACCAGGGCAGGGAAAAGGAATATGAGTAGGGCATTTGGGCTTTAAGAAATATATATTACAAAAACAATTACTTAAGAAATAATAACTAATGTTCCTTGTTTCCCTTTTTCTTTCCAGACTGTGTGTGGGCTGAGATGCCTGGGGACCTCAGCCTCACCAGTTCTCTCTCGGCAGTAGAAAGGGTTGCCGCTCCATCAGCCGGGTGCCCATAGGCATATTTTAAATAGCCTCATCAGTCTGGGTAATTCTCATCAGTTTCTTATTCTCAGACCTGCCAGAATTAAGAGAAGGAGGACTCTCAAGAGGCTTTTCCCAACAAAACTAGGAAAATATTATTGCCACTTTATGCAACATAGTGCTGAGCCTTTGTTGGAAACAGCCTGTACAATTCTAGCAGGATCAGGGAAGTGGGGGCCAGCTTTGAGGAGACTCGCAGAGCTTCGCTTGTTTAGTCTGGCAAATGAAGGCTGAGAGGGATATGATTTCTGTTAAATACATTGTGGGGTTGACATCAAGAAAGGAGAAGAGCTATTTACACTGAAGAGTGATGCTGGCACAGGATCAAATGGGTATAAACTGATCGTGAATACATTTGGTCTTGGTTTTTGAAGAAAGTACCTGCTATCCTGGAGCTATGAAGCCTTTAATCAGAATAGTAGGGGCCAAAAAATAGAGTTAGATTTAAAAAAAATGAGTACTATGTATTTATGGGGAGAGATGTATGTAGCAGTGCTGCCATGGCAGGGGAGTCAATTCAGTGACCCGGAAGGATCACTCAATCCTATTTCCATGTTCCTCACAGTCTTTGTCAGAAAAATGAATTGATAACAACATTGACACTAAAATCACCCTTCAGAGGCAATCTTCAGAGTCTTCAGCCGAGTGAGATGAAAGGTGGGAGATGGGGAGGGAGTTCATCTTTCATACAGCTATTGATTTACTATCTCAGCTCATAGCAGAGAATAGCACCAGTTTGCACTCAGTTCACACTTGAAAGTTTTTTTTTCTCTTCAAACACTGAGACTAGAAATGATTTTGTTTAAAAATCAAAGCTCAGATTCTGCAGATGTTCAAGAATCTTTGATGGGAGTATGGGAGTGACTCCTGATTCATCAGTGATTGAACTAAAGTGTATTTGAGTAGGATATCATTCTTTCATTATAAAAGATAATAGAAGAAGCAGGAACACCAACAGTAGCTTTCCTCCTCCATTTCATAGTACTCAGAAAGCAATGATGTGTCCCATTCACATCTTGGATTTGTCAAGTAGGAGTATGAGCTTTGCATAAAGTCTTTTCTTCTGAGCCGCTCTTGATGAGAATTGGACATATAATTTTAGAGAGCCAGTCTAAGAGCTTATTGTGTATCACACTTCATACAATTTCTAGTTAGGAAATTGAGAAGATTGTTTTCCTGGCAGCCCAATTTTCCTTTTCCTCCTCCTATTTTTTTTTCCTAAACTGTTTCATGCTTTAAGAATCAATTTAGGATAATAGACTCTCTTCCTTTTTATTTTGTCCTTTCATGCTACTTTAAGGGAGTCTGTTATTCAGTATTAAAAGGAAAAGCAAAACTTGTGATTGCAATTCCTTGATAATTTTATTCAGTCTGCAGAAATGTTGAAGCCTTTCATGGGATCTTCGCCATCAATTTGTTCTTTTTAATATAGCATCCCGTGAGTCAGGCTTTTACGTAACCCTATTTACCAATGGCTGCAGAGTAATTTATACAATGAGGAATGTAGTAAGTGCTCTCATTTGTCATCAAAATATTGAATTACACATGTGGCTTGTGTAGCAGACTACATGGCTGAACTAAAGACACCCTTTGCAGTTGTGTCATCCTGTGCTAATTATTTCTTTTCCTATTTCTACATAGAAGACTGGAAGAAATAATTTTTGTTGTGTTGTAATTCAAGGCAGATGATTATGAATTAGCTCATACCAGAAAGGCTGATTTTTCACTGAAGGAAATGAGTATTGTTTGCCTCACTAGCTCATTTTTTTTTGGAGACATTAATTATTAAACTTTGTCAGTCATATTCATAAGAGGACATCTGAATCTTCCCTCATACAGTTGCAAATGAGGAGTTAGAAACACCAGCTTTCCTCCAGCTCAGTCTTGTCTGGATGAGCATTGGTAACTGCTAGCTAATTAGATGTAACTAGCAATCAATTGAAGTTACGTCAAAACCAAGAAATTCTTATTGAGGCAAATCCTGAGCAGCCTTGCTTGCTGCAGCTTCACACATCGAACAAAAGCTCGTGTCCCTGCCAAGGGACATAAGACTCTTTATATGGGTGAAATGTTTATGAAAGTGGTGCATCTGTGGAAGGGAGCCTGTGCCTAACCTGCAGTGATCCCATGTCCTTTGCTGGCCCTACTCCGCAGTCAGGCATGAGGGATGTGCATCTGGCCCACTGAAAACTTAGACATGAATGGATGATGAATACACCTTCAACTGTGTGTTGTTACTTGTACTGTGAAAAGCCTTCCTGCGTTCATACCTCAAAAGTAATCCCCTAAACTTTGCACCTACAGCTTTCCAGTTGCAGACTCACTAAAGCAAGGTACGTGATGTTCAGTAGGTAGATGGCCATCATACCTTCTGAGCCTGCATCAGAGCCCAGCAGAAAAACTCTCCCATGTTGCTCTATAGTGACACTGCGTCCGCTCATGGGAAAGTGTATGTCTGCATTGCAATCGATAAAACATCAGCCACAGACCCTGTCTTTCTTCTCTGCAGGCAGCTGTCATGGGAGTTTCTCTCTCCTTTCTCTAATGCTGCTCAGTGACCATCTACTCTTGCCTGTAACAGGGAAAGATGCTGGGAAACAAACCTCAGGGACTTGTATTGTGCTGGGGCATTACTCACAGGCTCACATATATAAAGTTTCATGCAGAGCAACAGACATATGTGAAAGATGGCTTATTTAGATTATAAAACAGAAAGTGAAACAAGGCATTGTCTAAATGAATTCTGGCAAGATTTATGTTTGGGTCTACTGCTGGTTCCCAGCGTCAAGGTAATGGCAAAGGTGCTGTTAATGCTTTCAGAGAAGACAAGGCATGATGCAAAGTCTACATGGGAAGAAGAACATAAAGCCAGCAAGCATGGATGGAACACACAGAATTAGATCTCTGTGCACGTTCACTGGATTAAACAAGAACTGATATTATATGTGAAATTAGTGGGACATTTCTACAGTAAAATAAAGGAATTTAATCTGTCGGCTACATCCTGGGCGAATGCTCCATACATTGCAATACTGGCTAGGATGAGAACTGCCTCCCCTTTGGAAAAAGAAAAGCATATGTAACAATCTTCTTCTTGCAGTGCTTAGAGGGGACTCAGGACTAGAAAGCACAATAATCTGAGGAAGGTGCAAAAAAAGTTTAAATTACACCTTTGTCTCATCTTAGTGTTGGTACCTCCTGTTCTAGGTACCCAGGTGTTACCCAGCTCCTACCTGCGGGTAGGAAACATCTTCAGCTTGTTAGTTGTCTAGAAGCCAGGCACCGCCACGCTCAGTGTGTTCACACCTCCTTTTTTAGATACAGACCTCAGATACTATTGTGGTGAACATAATAGGAAGACTAATGAGGAAAGTTCCTATCTAATAATAGCTTTCTTTAGAGCAGAGTATAAACAGTTTGCAGTACGTAATGCAGAGGACCATTCTTGCAATACAGAAAATGAATCAAAAATACCTGCACACTGTGTGGGCACGCTCCTCAACAAGTCATCAGGACAAATCTATCAGCTGCTTAAGCTGACAGGAATATCTCATGGTATCTGATGGACCTTAGAACAAACGATGTGCGGGTGCTACATCGGTTCTATGCAGACAAAGCCCTTGCCACACGGATGGCAGGCGCAGGTTTGGTTCCCTCCTGGAGGCAATAAGGTCTTTAATGGACTTTGCAACACTCATGACAAGCAATTATGTCCAGGTCTGTGACATTAAATGCACAAACGTGGCAGCACAGATCTTGGAGGCTGTCACAAATTGACACTAAATAAATTGTCCAGGACCCTGGCTTGGTAGAGCAGTTGCTTTCTTTGAAAGTAGCACAGTGGTTTTTCTCTGCAGACTGGATTGGAACAGCAATGCAATTACTTCCTGTTATGAGGATTAATTGACCCACTCTGTTACTTCGAGCCAGTGAAAGTTAAACGGGGACATAAAATCTGAGCAGTAGTCAGTTATTTAGAGTCTAACCAAGGAATGTTTGTTTTTATCTCATCTCATTCTCTGTATCACCCTACTGCCAAAATGGAACTGTACTTAAAATGACAACATGTCAATATGTGCTGTGTATGCAAATTGTATTAAAATAAAGTTGTTCAAGTTGCTCAAACATAGAAAAGAGAGAGAGTGTCAGACTTAAGAGTTTAAATGCATTAAGGCTGAAGTCTGCCCACTTTCCAGCTTAGTTCCTAGAGCAAATTTGCTTGGCATCCCTCACTAATAAATCTGAATGGGACATACACGCTGGTACAATGTGTAAATCTCATGGCTAGCAAAATGTGCCATGGAAAGAAGTACCATCTTTTTAATGACTGAAACAATCCTTTAAAGAAGTTTTAGTTTAGTTTCTTGTGACCTTAAAATCAAAACAATAAGCTCAGGGAGCTACAAGTTATACTCCTCTTGCAAATTACCCGAGGTCATAAACTAAGATCAATATTAGATACAGAGTGTTACTGACTTGTTCCTCTACTCTATGGATCCATAACCATTGTTCATACTCCAAAAAAGAGATTTATTTAGTCATTGCTTCGCTGTGTGTTATCTCAGCCTTAGTCACAGCTGTTGGTTGCCTGGCTATGAAGGAGGGATGTTCTATAGACCACCTGAGGTAGATAGGCAGGTCTACTTGGGTTACTCAATGCAGTTGAGCTTCCTGCTCTTGTGGATAATGTATCCCACCTTTGAAATTAATCAAGCACCATTTTAAGTCCTGAGGTGGTTTTTTTTCACTCTAAGATGATGCTTCTTAGCTTCTTAAATCTCCAGAATCATCTTGAAATAGAGCAGTAGAGTTCATTATAAGGAATGTCTCTTCAGATGGTCAAACCCCACCATGTTCTTAATAAAATACCTGCCAAGTTACGACTGTTTCCAGTCACTTCTGTGTAAGGAAGAACAACTTCCAAAAAATGAAGAGGAGATGGGACTGATGCAGCTGGAATTAAAATAGATATATATCTGGTAGATAGAAATACATGTGAATATCAGATGCTGGAAGAATAATTCCCATAGAAAAATCTAATTTAAATCAAGGACAGAGTAACATTTGCAGAAATGGTGAGAAACATTACACTGGGAATTATTCTTTCCTGGAATACATAGGTTACTTTGATCTTCCATAGAATTATGAGACTGCAAGTTAGCCGTAATTGCTTTGCCCCCTGTTTTTAACCTTCTAGTTATTCTAAGCTTCCTCAGACTTTGAGAAAGTCCTAAGAAAAGATTATGTCCTCTCTTCAAACTAGAGTCAAGCAGCATAAATTGTGCTCTACATGGCACTAAGAAGTGGTAAGTGGTTACAGCTAAATCTACCCTGTAGCTGACATGAAGGACAAATTTGGCCTGACAACCTACCACGTTCCCTTTCTCCTTATGCATGTACTGGCGAGATTGCACGAGAGGTTTGTACCTTGGTGCTGAGCTACTTGCCTGTGTTGCTGCATGCCTCAGCGTGTCTTAGGCAGAATCACCTGTAGCCATGACTTTTTGGAAGTCTTGGGAGAAAAAGGAATGGGTAAAACCAAAATTAGAGCTAGATCTGCCTCCTAATAGCATGATTGAGAGGTCATACTCTTTTATTCATTCAGTGGGCATAGAAGTACACCCATAGCATAAGGAAGCGTTTTCGTGTGGGTAAATGCTCGTGTTTGTGAGTAAGGCTTTCAAAATCTTGTCTGACATTTTAATGTATAATGAATTAGTGATTTAGCAGTGAAACAATGGGAAGAGTGAAGCTGCCTGCATCTCACGGTTGAGGCAGATGTACTATGGCACACCCAGCAACCACTCCTAGAGCCAGTCATAAATACAGACTGTAAGGTGAGGAGACATTTAAAGCCAGGGAGAAAATAAAGCAGTAAACATGCCTGGGATTACCTGCAGTGAGAACCAGATCTTGTAAGCTGTGCTGAGAAGAAACCCCTCCAGTGGCACGTGCCCAGGAGATCGAGGGGAGTGGACGTGACACCACACTTTCTTGGAAGCAGTCAGTGTCTGGTGAGGTTGGGTCTAATTTAGATAACATGCAAATGTCACCACATCCAGCCCTTGAGGCAGGCCCAGGAGACAGACAGTGAGACCAAGCTGTGCTTCAGCAGCTATTTCACACATGCAGAGCACAGAGGCCCCTGCTGTGGGGGTTATCCAAAACCAGCAGGTTGTGCCCACAGAAGGACCAGAAGGAGGTACCCCCGTGCCTCGGGGTACCCCCTCCAACCTCCAACGCAGGCACTGCAGTACAAATCCCAAGATGACTTAACCCAAGGGTTGGATTTGACCCCAGGATGAGGGCAGAGACATCTCTGGGTTGGTATTGGAGATGGAGCATCACCAGCCACCTGAGTGAGCGTGAGTGGAGGTGATGGGTTTCCAGTCCAAGGCTGCGCTGGTGCCCTGCTGCAGTTGGTGTGGGACACTGTTGCAAAAGCAAAAAACACTGTCTAGACTCAGTGTTGAGTAGGAATTAATTTTGGCTGTATCACAGGCTGCACTACATCCTTGGAGAGACTGTAGCCCAGCTTAGACACCCTGCTGCTGGGGAAAGAAAGTTGGTGAAGAAACAGTCCAGAAAAGTCTGTCAAAGCCTCTTCTTAATGAATATGATTCCTTTTCAGCCTGTAGCTTTGCTTAGTCTGTCAGGGTATTTGTAATATTTTAGCATCTGTTTCATTGAAAACTAGCTTTTTTTTTAATATCACAGTTTTCACTTTTTTCTATTTTTACAGGGCACAGTGGCTCTCCACGCTGCAGTCCTGTAGCTAGGCTTTCCCATCCAAGATAACTATCTGCTCATTAATTATGTTACAAGCCAGCTGGAATTTGTCATCTATTTCCATACATTCCCAGGAGCTTATGACCAAACTGTCCAACTTCCATTTGGTTATGAAAAGATAGCAACATCAAAGACACAAGGAAGTTCAGCAGCGCGTTTGCTACTGCTTTAGCATGGAGACATCTGGACATACATCCACAGAGTCAGACAGGGATAGCTGAAACCTACGTCTTCCTCATGTCTGAGTCAGCTGACACATTGCTCGGGTCCGTGAAGCCATCCATCCCAACGGGAGCCACACTGGGATGAGTGAGTCCACCTTCTTGCTCTGGCTATGAGCACACTGCTGATCCTCACCATACGCATGAGCCCCTTGCTCCCCTTGGGTGAGCTGCAGTATAAATGCCTGAATTAGGTTTTTATTGGTATTGTTAACTTTGAAGCTCTGCATCTGGTCCCATCGTGTGTCCTCTAACCCCTTGCCTGTTGCAGAGAAAATGATGTGGTCAGCACCTCACCAGAAGGGAGACGCAGCAACTCTAGGAGTAAATAAAAGAGCTGATCCTCCTGTGCTGGCAAGCGTCCCAGTCCCTTCAGTGAGCTTGCACTGAGCTCCAGGGAAACACCAGGCACAGGAGAGACCTTCAAGAAACCATCACCCAGCTTTCCTCACTTCTCGCTTACCCAACAGTGCAGAGCAGGTCTCCAGCTTTCTGCAGAATTACTCATCTGTGCTCGTAAAGGGGATGTAGCTGCATTCTCAAGGAGGCCAAGGAAGAGAGGGGTGAGCTGAAAAGACTGGGAAAGATGGATTTTTTTCTGCAAAAGGGGCCACAAAGCAGCTCACAGTTTCCAAGGTGGTTGTGTGGGATGGGAGCTGCAAAGTGATCACAAGGCATCAAGTACCATTTCCCTTCTGTTTCTGGCTGTGTCATAAAACCCTCGTAGTAAATAAAGGCTTTCGTGTGTACCAGGTGTCCCGACAGCAGAACTGAGCATGCAGAAAAGAAAAGCACTGGTTAAGCGATGCTTTCTGAGCATTGGGATGGCTTCATTCAGAGTTCAGGCTAAGGGGAGGATGATCTTGTACCTAAAGTATTCTGAGAGATTCAGTCAAGCCCTGGCTCTTCGCAGGGAGCTGCGGGGATACGTTTGTAATTCGGTGGGAGGCAGAGCTGAAGGCCATATATGTAGATAAAGAGAGGCTGAAGAGAGAAGATTTTTTTGATTTATCCCTGCTGGCTCAGGCATATGTCTTAACCCTTCTAGCGTTGGCCCTCGTGAGCGCAGCGTAGTGTCTCTGCCCGAGCACCAGGAACCTCCGTGCCTGCCATCCCCTGACCTTCCCTGCTGTTTGTACAAAGCACAAAGCCAACGGCAGAACAAATCTGTGCAAACAAACAGAGGCTGCATAACTGCATCCCAGGATGGAGCGAAATCCCCAAAGCTCCCAGTCATTTCCTAGAGCAAGCTGGAATGAAGTACAGGGCTGCAGTCCTGGAGGAGGTTGGATTTATTGGCAGGGAGGTTTCTGTTGCTTGAGGGGGTCCTCTCCATGCTGCCCTGCCCTGGCTCCCAGCTGCATGCATGAGGGGTCTCGTCACTGGAGGGTGCACACATATGTGGACCTATCTGGGCAGGGTTAGCCACGTGCTGCCATACACGAACAGGTCAGGGCTGGACACTCAGCAGAAGAAGCTCCTGAGCTGAGAAGGCTGCAGAGAAAAGCAGTTTTGCTCCCTCTGTGGGCTGAGAACACAGGGTGGGGTAAGAGTGGTGGGAGCAATATGCCCCTTAAGTCCCCTCAATACTGGCCGAGGGAAAAGCCATGTTTCATTGCCCCTCCTACCCTGTCCTTCCCCAGAGACTGCAGGTGCTGTCTTGGCCATGGGGCACCTGGACAGGGTGTTTTGGAAATGAGCAGGAGAAAGACCAAAGAGGGATGTAGCCACAGCAGTATTTCTGCTGAAGCTGCTGAGACCCCACCATTGAGTTTCCTCCTGAGTGAGGGCAAAGCTTTGCACCCAGTGGTCAGAGCAGCTTCATAGCAGCTCCTGGCCCTGGAAAGGTCTTAGTGAGGACACCACAAAAACCCTCACCTACTGAGCTGGATTTTTGAGACAACCAGACTTCACAACAGTTTTCTGGACACCCTTGTTTCATTGGCCATATCCATCCATGCCAGCTAGAGGAGCCAGTGGCATTCTGGTACAGGTTGCTGAATTGCAGCACCTTGTTCTTCACCAAGGCCAGTTTACTGCTGCCAGGCCCTCCTTCTGTGTGCAAATATGCACAGAGATGGAAAATTAATGGGCAATTACTTTTCCTGGAAAATGGTGCTGAGCATCACTTACCAGAAACACAGAAAGCCGCAGGGCCCCCACAGTCACGGGGGCAGCGTGGAGGAAAGGGTGGCCTGCAAGAAAGGCTTGTCCCAGTGCCATCATTTTCCTAACTCATCTTTCAGTAAGGAAAATGAAAGCAAGCAAATCCTGGATGGGCAATAAATCAGAGAATTGAAAATATAGAATGAAGGTTCCTATATTATTCTAGTTATTGTTACACATGAATTAGGACATGGGCTTTTTTTCCTTTTAAAGTACAGGAGAAAGTGAAAATGGCAGTCTGACACTCTATACAAATACAGGCATTATAGATACAGATTGTTTACAAAAAACATCTTAATTTAAACAACAGTTGTACAGAAGTACTCCATTGCGGGTCAGCTTGCTGTGATCAAAAGCTCTACTGGGAAACTAGGTTCAATTCCCTCTCCACTGACATTTTTTGTGTGTGATGCTGGACAGGTTTCTTAATCACTTCATCTCTCACTTTCCCATTGATAAATAATTGTAATTCTTTTTCTGGAGATTATTTTTTTCCTTTTTCTTATAAATTATATTTAAAAAAGAGCTACTCAAGATGCAAAAATGTGTACTGCAAAGCTGGGAGATTAATGCTGCATTAAAATTTTCTTGATTCTGCCTCTTGAACTTCCATTTTGGACTCTCCCTGAGGCACGAATGATTTGACAATTAAATTCTGTAACATAATGCAGATAGGGGAGAGAATTAAGGTTGCACACTAATCACCCCTTTCCTTCATTTCCAATTCTTGACTTTGTAGCCTAAATAGAATTCTTTTAATGTATTGCTAAACATCACTTTCTCTGTAATTTTAAATAAAGAAGTAAAACCTCAATTATTCTATGTCAAACTGTTATGTCTTTTTTAGTATGCATTCATTCTGCAGTATTACTAGAAAGGGCATGCTGACTACTCGATGTTGCTACCACCTCTGCCAATGTCTGGCCACACCTGGAGGTATTTGTACAAAGCTGCCATGTAGGGTATTGATGATGGGACAAGAGGTAGCCCACCAGGAGACAGGAGGAAAGGGAAGGATTGAAGAACACCAGTCTCTCTTTCTTTTCATTTCCACAACATCTGATACAGCCTACAGAGCTGGTCATCAAACCTGTAAGGGCCTCACATGGCAGCTAAGGCCACTCCAACCCATCCTTGCTCTGGTAACTTGGAGAACCCAGGAAAGCCCTCACTGGAGGAGCATGTCCCATCAGCGGGTCTGGAGCGGGCCCTCCTCAGCGGTCCCAGCCCTGCTGTGTGGATGTAGATGTGCTTCGGTGCACAAGAACAGTCATGAACAATTATTTTGAAAATCCACTATTAACTTGAAATCCACTATAAAAGTGAAAGGACAGAAAAGAAACTGCCATTTTCAAAGTTCACAACTCAGCAAAATCTGGATGATTTTTTAAGGAAAAAGAAAATGCATTTCCATTTATTTGCTCCAGGGATTCCTTCTGCAACATCTCAAAGGCCAGCTGCAAACAGCAGCAATGCAGAACCTCTCAGTAACAGAAAGTATTAAATGATCAAAACAGATGGGTTAATATTGACAGTAGAGGTAATAACGCAGTCCTGCACCAGTCTGTTTGGATGCTGCTATAATCAGTCCGTAGGTTAGTGTGAGATTGCTGGGCTTCCTTCTGCTCTGTGTCCTTGGATGTCACCGGGTGCCTGCCTGTTGGTGTGTGTCCCCTCTGCATCAGCTGAGTCTGCTGGGGAAACCTGAAAGCAGCGAGGAGAACGCAGTCTGATGCTCTTCCCTAGGGAGTGCTGGCAGCTCTTGCCACGAGGGAGAATGAAAATATTCATTGACTCTGCAAAATGTGGGTCAGTGTAGTGTTATGGCTGGTTTTTGTGATTTATTTTGTTTTCACTTAGTATTAAACAATAGTATAAGAAAGCCCTTGTACAGCAAACGCCTAGCCTGCCTGCGTTGTTTGGATTGCTTGGCAACAGGCAGAGATGTCATATCGATATCAAAAAGCAAGATGATCTAGACGATTGGAAACCTGCTGGTAACATCATCTGGTGATGGGAGCATCACAGCCTGTCTGTCCTGCCCTGGAGACTGTAGGAGCCAAACAGTGACCAAACTCCTGGAAAATGGACCAAACCTGGTCCTCTCACCAAGAAAGTCAATGGTCTGAGCAGGAACAATAAGGAGAGTGCAGATGGTATGGCTCCTGTTTATTCACAATTAAAATGGGAGCCATAACCATTTCTAGAGCAATGATTAGAGACAAGAAAACAAGTAGAGAAATAAATAGAATGAACAAGATGGGCCATTTAACCTCATTCAGATCTCAGGTTCAGGAAATGAAGAACAAGTGTTTTCTGTGTGACACTTGTCAATTCGAATGGATCCAAGTGCCACAGTCATTTTTCTAGGTGCCAAACCTCCTTATTTTGTTCAGATGTTTTCCGAAGATATTTGGGATTAAGTCATTCCAAGATCATTTTATTCCCTAATGTAGCTTTTCTGACGACCATTTGGTGTAAAAACATGGCCTTCCATGTTTCACCCGGTTAGTAAAATACAAATCTGAGTTTATCAGCCCTTGAAGGGAGGGAGGGAAAAGTGGTGGCTCATGGCTCTGACCTCAAACATTCACAGACCTCATCATGTAAAAAGTGAAAGAGGAGAAAAAAGAGAAGACTCAAACCTCTTAATCTGGGAACCCATATCTCCAGAGTTATTTGCCAGCTTTTTCATTTCAGTAGCACTTCTGTCTCAGCTTGGTGTCCGATGAGAAAGGAGTTCATTGTGTTTATTGCCGACACCAGGCTTGTCTCCTTCAGAGCAGGACTTTCTGCTGGGGAGGAAAGTGGCTGTAATGTTTTGGCTGTGCACCAGGTCAGGCCAGCGGCAGCATGAAGCCCCAAGCCACAGGGGTGGAGGTGGGTTGCAGAGCAGGTCCCCGTAGTCCCTGATGGTGGCAGACCTCTGTGTCGTGGCAGAGCTGTGCAAACCAGTCCAAGATTAACTACATGCCTGCCCAGGAGTTCAAGGTGAGACTGCTTTCCTTGATTCACATGCAACACCAAAGGCTCCAAATTCCCATTGAGAAAGGCTTAAAAAATGCAGAAAAAACCAGAAGGTGAGTGGGAGCAAGCTTTCCTCCCTGCCCCCTGACTGAAGAGACAGGGAGCTGTAAAAAGAAAAGGTTGGTGTAACTTTGTCTGTATTTTGGCAGTGATATCACTAGGACCCAGATCCAATCTATTGATTTCTTCCTGCTGAAAGGTAAGCACAAGCCCCTATCAGTGGGTAAACATGCTGCACCCAGGAATTTGTTGACCATGGTCATAGCAAAAGACGTAGTAAACTCAGATATTGGATTATTTGCAAATTGCAGTGGTGAAACTAATCTAACCTTTCAGCGGCTCTTTTAAGTGATATTATTATTAGCCCTTGTTCAGAGGATGGCAGGCAGGCAGCCAGTAAAGCACTTAGAGTTTACCATCATCCATCTGCTCCTCTATAGATTTGAAGACTGTAGAAATTTTCCTTTTTAGGACTTACTTGGAATATGATTAGTGGGCCACTTGCCACATTGCTATACAAGCATGTCTGTGTGCTTTAGGCAGAGGTATGTGACAGGTATTTTATCAATGAGGGACTCCTGATTGAACAGTATTTCCATTCATTCCTCTGCTTCTTTATTTGTGTAGCAAAACTACCCCTGGTGTTATCAAAACATATCAGGATAACAAACGTATAAAGGGGGTTATACAAGCATACACACATAACCTTCCAGCTCTCAAGGAAATTACGGTTAAAATTAAAAGGCCTTGTGTTTAAATACCTGAATGATATGGCTTTGTCTTAAATTTTATAATTATAATGGCAAGAATAGCTAGTGGAGCAGTGCCTGGGATCCTAGGTAGACACTAGTCAAGGATTAATATCATGGCACTGTGGAGTGCTGAGACACAAGAAAAAGTCCCATGCAGTCTAAGTAGTCATTTTATGCTGCTTTTTCTGTGATTTTTACAGTGTATCCTGGCCGGCACTGGCCTGGCAGAGCTCATTGCAGCTCTGTGTTAATGGGGCTGGGAGCACTGAGGGCGAGTTCAGCCCTTCTGGTGAGCTACCGGCAGCTGAGAAAGGTGATTCACACAGTGGATCCCCCTTTACGGGGAGGGTTCATATAAAGTCAGTTCTTCCTTGCATTCTTTCAGGGTGCCACATTCACTGTTTCATAAATATGGAGAAGGTCAAAGGTGTGATTATGTTAAATTATGTTAATTTGCACGAGCCTTCTCTTTCAGGCCATCTTGTGATATCACAGCTTTTACCTGGGCTCCTGCAAGTCCCTGCAAAGCTCCTGCATTTTACCTACACTGCTCCACTGCCCCCTGCTCCCCAAGGGTGCGTTTCCAGAAGCTGTCATTTTTCATTTGCTCTCTGATGAGCTTGGGAAGGGCTTTGAGCACGGTGTCTCCTGGTAAGCCTACAATATTCCTATCAGTGCCTCCAAAATTGTGTGCCAGAAAGCCGGAGCTTCTGCTTCCAAGAGGGAATTTGAACTGTGGGGAGGTGAGCAGTATAAATGTATCTCGTGTTCACCACGCAGCCCAGTTCACCCACATTGTACTCTGTTGGCTGTTGCACCACACATGCTTCTTGGTTTTTAAATGTGGTGGGGCACTGAGTTCAACTAAGAGGCAGTTCCTTCTCCAAAAAAAACCCAAAACAATTTCCTAACCTGGACTAGGACACAGAAAGATTTATCCAGCGCATCCCCTGTCAAAGACACTGGGCAGATGATTTCCAAGAGACTCAAATCTTTATGCTGTAGATAAGCAAGTTCCACCACGAAATGCACAGAGTGATGGAGGGACAAAATGATTCCTCGCTAAAGTTTTTGCCTTGGGAACGGGCATGATTCCTGGACAGTAGTTAGTACTTGGGAGAAGAGGAGGGCAGCTGATGATGTCAGAATTTGGGTGAGGGACCAGGTCACACGTGAGGTGGCTGGTCTCACCAGCCTTGCATAGGGTCACACCAACTGGGCACGCAGCCCCTTGAAGCCTTTACGGGCACCTCAGTGGATGCCTCTTTCTACCAGGCTGTGACCTTCCCCAGACACATTTTGAGTGAGTGTCTGCTGACTTAACACACTATCAAACCTTTGAAGACGCATTTTGTGTGTCTCTCACAGGCAAAGTGTGTCGCATAATACTTCTTTGCCACTTTTGGTGAAATTTGGGTTGGCACAGGCCGCAGGTTTCAAATGAGCAGGGGATGAAGGGCTATGATCTGCAGGCAGTTCTACCGACTTGTTTGTGTTGCTTTGGTACATGCATGGACCAGTGTGAGGAACACAGAACACGGCTTTGAAATCATTGAAGCATGTGTTCAACTCCCATGGACTTCGTTGGGCTGTAAGGTCCTGCTGAATAGGGCTTCTGACTGGAGTAAATGCCCTTGGATTAAACTTGAACAGAGAAATAACAAGCTCTTTCAGGTTCAAAAAATACATCTAGTGGCTCATTAAAAATGGTTTTCCATGAGGGTCCTCTGAACATCTGCAGTTGGTGTCCCTTTCTTCCACACAAACTCAATACAGTCTGTTCGAATCCTTTTCTTGAATATAAATGTGTTTCTATCTGGGAAAAGGTCCACTTCACCATGGAGGGCCCCTCTCAGCAGGACTTCACATTCCTCCTTGGCATCAGCCTCTCTCCCCAGAGAATGGACCCTCCTCTGGCTTCCAGGATGGGTGGCCTCACACCTTTTGGCAGGCCCTAAAAATCAAGCATCCCGTCACTGGCTCCCACAATCCATACTCCATTGTTGTGGGTACACTGGAAATTTATGAATATTTAAAAGCAACACTCATATTGTTTTTTTCTTTGTGTTCTTTGTGTCTGGGGAAGACATAAGGAAAGTGGATAAAAGCTTTCAGAAACACCAGTGGCAAGAGGTTCCCCACCTGAAAATCCTTGACAGTGGCACATCTTTTGTTTTCTGGCTTTCAGTGGTTTTTTTTCAGAAGAGTACTGAGCACCCCAGTTTTCAAATCAGGTTTCTTTGAAGACTTCTCAAATTGGCTGTCCAGGCATACCAATCATTTTTTGAGCACTTAGGATGTGAAAATCAGGCAGCCTGTTCCTTCTCTATATAAAACTGAAAGATCATGAGGAATAGGGGGGAAAAAAGAAACTATTTTGCATAGGAAAATTGCAGTTAGCAGCTATGCTTAAGAAAACTGCTGAATATAAAAAGAAATAAAGAACTTCTTCACAAAGAAAGTCACTTTCACTGTACCTGCTAAGACATCCAAATTGCTGCATAGGCAATTAAAAAAGACAAGGTTATTACAACAGGTGTAATTCTGGCTTTAATACTATATAGATTTGGCATTAATAAATAACAGTGACCAAAGGCCAGAAGACGTTAACTCTAAAAATATTTGCTAATCAGACTATTTTGAGAAAACGTTGTTTTCAGGCATTTTTATTTTCAAGAGGGCTTTGGGTGAGCCGTGTCAGATATAGGAAGGCAGCACTGAACATGTAAAGACTTCCTTTACTAAATTATTTAGCGCTCATGAAAGGTGCCAGATGGAGAGCCTTGGGGACTCAGGTCTTCTTTTTATCCGCAAAACTGCCACAGGATAAAAAGTGACAAATTTACCAAGCGCCTTTTACAGGCAGCTCCCGTGGCGGCCTGAGCGCTGACCTGGAGCTCTCGCCCCCGCGGGGGACAGGTTTGCTTTGCCGCCTGCCCCTGCAGCCCTGGGTGTTGCTGCCGCAACGCGTGACGGGGGCGATACGTGGCGTGAGAGACAAGGCAGAGACTCACCCCTCCTCCAGCAGAAAGGCTGATTCTTGCTCCTCTTTCTCCTGCTTTGCAGGCAGGTTGCTGATAGTGGATCAGCCTTGGGTTTGAACTGGTTCAACGAGGTGAAATGTCCGGCGGTGAGTGAAAAAAGAGATCGCCTATTGCCAGGGGTGGGGCTGGGTGGTTTAATGGGCTATTTATTATCTGTCTCCCGGCTATAATGGTCCTGTAAGTAATAAGCCACCCAGTCTGCTGAAACACTTCAGATTTGTAAAGCCCAGTCAGTGTGTATGTATAGTGCTTTGTGGCCAAATCAGCTTATGAATCTCTGTCCATATGGTCGAAGCCGAACATATAACAAAATATGATACGATAAACAAGAGGAGGGCTAAGGAACTCCATGGCTGCCATATGCCAAGGCATTAACAGGTAAAAATATGTGTTTTCTTTACACTTTTTTTTTAACACGGGACCGAGACAGAAGGCAAACCTGTTCAATTTGAGTTAAGTGCCTTAAAAAAAAGTGCAGCAGAAATCTGAACTGCTGGACTAAGGGTAACACTGCACCACTGCTTACTTCAGTGATGCAAATGGCAATCTCAAATCTCAAAAGTGGTCTGAGTCCACCTAACAGAAAAGTTTGCTCTTTTCAAGCCAGAGTGGGATCATTAAACACACATTAAACAACTGACCATACAAATAGGGGAAACAAGGACAGAGTACAAGTGCTGGCAAAGCTCTCATCATGGCCTGCTAGGATATGGAAGGAATAAGAGATAAGGAACCTCCAGCCCATAAAAGGTGTGTCCATGACTGATATATGGGATTATGCCGCAAGGGCCCAAGAAGAATGCTTCCTTCTCTGACAGAAGAAACCTGATTCAGGTCCTGAGAAGGTCCTTGTAGGAAACCATGTCAGCTGTCCAGTAAGGTCTGACCTGTCACATGGAGATAAAATCATTGCCGGTTCCCTCAGAGCCCACAGAAGAGGAGGAGGGTTGTGTGTGCCAGCAGGCTCCATGCCAGACTACAAGCAATAAAAGGAGTTTCTTCAGCCCCTGGAGAGGGAATGTCTATAGGATCTGGCTCTGATGCAGTCCAGACCTTGTCTGTGCTCTTCCAGGAGGAGTCTCAGGACACCTGCAAAGGCTGGACTGTAATTCCAGACCCCTCCTCTGGAGACTGGCTAGTGTACTTTGGGCTGTGTCTGAACCAATGCCAGAGCATGGATGAATGTGACTAGCTCTGTTCTCAAAGGTGAGGTGAGGGAGAGGTGAGAGGTTGGCTGTCCTGTCTCCGACCATGGGAAGAGCCAGCTGTAAAGAAG
>KZ506292.1:177664-192524 GCA_002844005.1 Limosa lapponica baueri | reverse complement strand
ATTGAACACTTTCTGCCTGATGTTGCTTATTTCCTCCGGACAAGGAATAAGTCTTGTTCACTCTGAGTGAGGATCATCTCCTGTGCCTGTCCCACATCTCTTTGTTTATGTTCCTGGCATCTTCCAAATATTATCCTGAGTAAAACACTCAGTCATTTATTCAGCCTCCTGAATGTTGGCTGACATTAAACAGAAACCCCAGCCTGATGTCCCTTGCATATATTATGCTTTGGATTGTTCAATTACTCTTTATTCACAGTTCACGACAAACATTTTTTTTTACATGTTATTTGAGAAATAATCTTAATTCCCATCACAGTATGTGCTATTTGCTGCTGAACAACCCTTACAAATCCATTTCAGCCAATCGATTACTTGTTCACCTGAAAATCTGTGTGAGTGTGTATCATTCGTTAATCGCTTTCTGAGGTTTTTTTTTCAGAAAGGCAACAGTCTTTGAGTTAAGCAAAGTCTAATTCAACGATTGAGCCTCACTGCAGAATTGTCGGCTGTCCAAACAGGAAGAGTTCAGGTACCACACAAATCTCTCCCTCGTTACTGTCCTTCTGCTCATATACCTGAGGGCCAGGAGGAGGAGCTGGACATCACAGTGGCTCCTGGGGGCCAGCAGCATGGGCCCTTCCAGCCCAGGAATGAAGAACTACGCATCAGACCATGAACAAAATTGAGCTGCTAAATTAGGATGGAAGTATCAGCGTACTGACACTGCAAGATAATTCATGAAAAGAGCACTGTTGTGGTGTGTCTGTACAGGGCTTTAGCCCAGCTGGGACCTGGGACATCACTCTTTCCCAGGTGCTGCTGCAGTGCGTGGTGAGACAAGGGGGTGCTGGATTCGGTCCCGGCTTCTCTCAGCATTTGGGGCTCCTGCGGTAGGATGTGGTCAGGAGTTGTGACAGTCGTTTTCTCCACTCAGGAAATGCTGATCAGTTGAAACCAAAATTTTCCCTGAAAAAATAGTGCTTTTCTTGAAAAACTGTACATAAGAGGTCAAAATGAGTAGACAGTAAACCCAATGTCAGCTCTTCCACAAATTAAGTGTCCTGACCAGGGGACTATTTACTAGCTCTTCTGGTACCCTTTTTACTGTCAGCATATGAAAGACTCCTTTTCCTCTGTGCAGAACAGAATAAAATCCATAATCTCAAAAAGTGTGGCAGACTGTGAAAGCCCTTTTCAGTGCAGTTTCATTTGAATTTAAGAAATTTCGTTTCTCTCCACTACCCACAAACTGTCAGATCATTTTATCCTAGTAAGTGCTACACTGAAGAGATGAACTAAATGAAAAATAAAAAGGAAGACATTTTTAGTCTTATTTTTTGATTACAGACATAAAAATCAGAAGAAAAATGAAGTGAGTTAGTTCAACAGGGGCATAAAACCAGTGAGTTGCTATCTGCTGCCATCTGCCCCTCGCGCTTCAGCCATCAGATAGCGGTGGCTGGACGGGCAGAAGGAGCTGGTTCAGTTGGTTTCTGCTTGTCATCCCAGAGCAGAACCAGTGTTAAATCCCCAGACGGCCGCAGAGATGCCGGCGGCCGTGGGGCCTCCTGACCAGGACACGCGGTGCTCAGCCCCCAGGGCTCACATGTTCTTTTCTCCTCCTCACAAAGGCAGCCTGGAAGCTGGGGGATCGCGGCAGGGGTTAATCCTCCGTGCCACAGCCCTGGTGGCTCCCAGACAGTGTTTCTCTGGCAGAGAGAAGAAAACATGTGATGAGGCGTCCGGCTGTGTGCGCCATGAAAATGCCCCTGTCTGAGCTGATTTTAATGAGAAATCCCTCGAGCCTGTGAAGAGCTATTATTTCCTGGCTTGTCACCTGGCTCCATCACTACCTCCAGGCAAATCACACCCTGTTCATCCCCCCTGCCCTGCCGAGGGGCTATGAAAAACCCCCTCACAGGCACCGGGCTGGGGGGACAAGGCTTTCAAAGGGATTCTAAGGGCAGGCAGGCAGCCTCACCGCAAGGGAGAAAATGCGCTCTCCATCACACAAAGTCACTTCCCAAATTGCAGAAGCCACAAATGCCCACTTTACCTCCGGAACACACAGGGGTGCTGCTTCGGCACGGTGCCTGTAGAACTGCTGTGCATTGTATTACCTCTGAAACGCAACGTTGAACTATTAAACTTTAATGGCACTAAAGAGGCTGGGGCGTGAAACCCTTAATGCACGTTCATAATGGGCAAAGGGAGAAGCCTTTCAAGCCAGATTTATTTCTGCACCCTCGGATAACTGCTGAGAAGAGACAGGTCTGGGTTGCAAGGCTCCACCGTCCTTCCTTCTGCCCTCTAGTGCCAGATAGAAAAATTGAATGTAAAGAAAGGAGACTGCAATTTGCTTCTCGCAATGCACTAAATGAACAGAAGAGGAGGGAGAAAACATTATTTGTTGCTGCATGCTTTGATACCAGTTAAGGTAAAAGATGCCAGAAAAAGTAATGTCACGGGGGCCACTACCAGGAAGGGTTCGTGGTGCCGGTTGGGAGCCAGCCGTGGGGACAGGGCACGGTGGCATTGCTCCTGCTGCTGAACTGGGCCCAAGCCTGCCAAAAGCGTTGGAGACTCCTGGGGAAGGCAGGGGCTCACCGCTTTGTGCTGCAGGTCGGGACAGGTGTATCTCCATAACTGCCCGAAGACACGTCTCTCCCAGTCTCCCTGCTTCCTTGAGATTAAAACCCTGACAAAACTTTGTGCCAAAATATTTACACTGGGGAAGTGCCTGCTGTTTAACACTTGGAACCTCATTTAATTCACACTTGTTCTTAATCTCTGCCTCTGAACACCACCTCGTCGGGCTGAGTCAGACCTGTTACCCTGACTGCTCTCTTCCAAAAACGCCGTGGGAAAGGCGGCTGCGCCGCAGGAGTGCTCTCGGTGCCGGTGTTTGCTTTTGTGTGCTTCCCTACTTGGCATCTTTATGCTCACCAAAGGTGTAAGCGAAAAGCCTTGCTGCTGGAATTTCAGCAGCTTCTGTAAAATAGGGGAGCTGTCACCTGCATATTCAGCTGCCAAAAGCAGATGAGAGCTCCAGGACACCCCAGGTACAAACATCAACAGGAGAAGACACAAAAGGGAGGTAAAGGACTGGCTCAGTCTGAACAACAGGTTGACGGATGCAGGCCCAGGATGATGCTGAGGACCTGGTAAGCCGCTGTGTGAGGCTGGAAATCAATAACTCCAAGGCAACTGATGCCAAGCAAGCCTAATGAGGACTGGTGCGGCTGAGCCCCCAAACGGACAAAGGGCCTGTGGGATAACAGAGAGCACTCCCCGAGCCATGCAGCAGTGTTGCACTGGTCTTGATTCCCATCAGGCTGCAGTTTTGAAGCTCCCTTTTCTTCCATACCCCGTTATTTTTCCTCCTGCCTTCCTCTGCTGCTGCTTTGCCTTTCACCTAGGCCAGCGAGGTGAGACCCCAACCCATCCTGTCCATCCTGGGGAACTGGCTGCCACTGATGGCTCCCCTGGAGCTGCCTTGGGCACCAACAATATCCCGAAGATGCTGTATCCCCCCAGTCTTTTCCCATCCTCTCCCTTTTCCTCCTCTGTGCACATCTTGCAGTCACAGAGGAAGCAATTAGGAGAAGTGGCCAGAACCAAGTCTTCCCTCTTGTCTTTGTTGCTTGACAAAACAAGAGCTTTAAGCCACATCCTCCCTTTGAAAAACCACGTTGTGATTATGTATGTTTTGCCTAACTACTCCATTTCAATTTCAAAATGCTTATTCTTGGTTTTGATCTATTTCTCTTGTGTATCCTAATCAGGATGTTTCAAAACTTTGGCATGAATTTCCCACTGTGTCCCCCTCTCGACTCCAAGCCCTGCAAGGTGCCAAGCTGTTCAGTGTCACACAGTGAGAAATTCAGGTTTAAATTTCTGCTTCTCTTGGTCTGTTTATTTGTTCAGTTAGTTCCTCACATCCTCCTACAAACAGGACTTCTGCCTGCACAGGGCACCGGCACTGCAAGGTGCTGGGGAAGCTCTCCAGGGAGGCCACTGTCATTTTGGGGTGCCTACAGCCCAGGCTGCATGGGGTTCTGCTGCTGAGGGGAGGCAGGAGAGGACACAGCACTGCAGCTTCAGCTAAGGTGCAGGGAGTTGGCCATGGCATTGCTGCTGGAGAAAAGATAACAGAACTAACCCCCCCAGTTTAGTCAGGGCTCTGCTGAGATCTTTCCTCCAACATTAAAATTGGCGCTTCAGGAGGACACTCATTTCCTGTCCTTTTTCTCCTGCTCCCTACTGTTCTCAGGGGCTTACAGTCTGACATACACTCTGTGGGAAGAAACTACGAAATATGGGAACTTGTTACGGCAGCTGCTTCTGCAGGCTGGTACAGCACATTTCAGGGAAGTTAGTGATGCCTTCAAATACCGGCTCCCACAAGCCGTGCTGTAAGCACAGTACTTGCTCACTGCTCCTTTCTCCAGCTGGTTGTGGGAAGCCCCAGCCTTCTCTTACACTGTCAGGCTGTGGCAATAGTCACAATTCCACAGCAAAATGCCAAGATCTGAACTCGCCTGAAAACACAGCGCAGGTAAGGTACAGGGGGATTCTCTGAAGGTTGTGAAACATGGGGAAAAAACTGGACAAGGACACAGAAAAAGCATCTCATACAAGCAAGCTTGGGTGGAAAAGCTGAAGAAAAGCACTTCTGAGGTTATTTCTTTGCCCATCAGAGGTTGAAGCCTACCTTCACTTCAGTTACTCCTGCGTTGCAGGAAAGCGTTACACGATCTGTGTGAATAAACAGCGTAGCATCGTGGAAAATGAGCTTTCCGACATAATTTTCTCCTCTTTATGGAAACAGTTCTCAGGATGGTTGGACAACTCTCAGGTCACATAAAGAGTAACACACGTATGCATACGTGTGTGCTCCTTGCACTTGCACCCACACAAGAACGTTTCAGAAGCCGCTGGGGGTACGTGCTGCTGCCTTCCCCAGGAACAGCAATGGTCACCAGAGCACGCTGGACGATGCTGAGGGAGGGTCAAGGCAGTGTCCTCTTCCCTGCCGCACAAGATGGAGTCCCAGCTCTACCAGCACTGTGCCACGTCCCCCGGCACGACAGCCTGCCCACACGACCCCAGCCCAGCAGCACCAGTTCCCACCCATCATTAACCCGTCCAGCCAAACGAGTGCCGCAGCAGCCAGGGGCAGTTCCCTGCCCGAGACTGATGTCTTTCTGCTCAGCTCGTTGGTATATTCTAATGCCATCTCAGCCTGAAATGGTGTTAAAATCTCTGACCTGCTACCATTTAAAGCCTTTTTAATTTTATTTAAAAAACAATCCAAGCCTCCTCTGGTTATCTTCTTAGGGACAAACTGAGAGAGAACAACTCAGGGAGAGCAGTCCTGGAAGTCACAAGCTTTGCCTTTGTGTCACACAGGCAATTAAAGAAGAGACGAGAAGCTTCTTCCTCCCTCACCTATGACTCAATCTCCCTCAGTCCAAAGATAATGTGCCACTTTATTGCACTTTAGTGAAGGTGAGGCATCCATCTCACCTGACACTGCTCAATAAGGGGAGGACCCAGGGGCTTCACAGGGACAGAGATAACACCAGAAACATCTTGCTGAAAATTGTGCATGGCTGTGCTAGCAGATCAGATGGCCAGCAGGAGCTGGAAGAGGGATAAGGGAGCAGGACCACACAACTACACATTGGCTGGGAACATCAGGGATGTTGAGATCATCCAAACCAACCCCCAGTTCAAGCAGGGTCAGCCAGAGCAGGTTTCTCAGGGCTGAGTCTGATCAGGTTTGAATATCTCCAAGGACAGAGCCTCCATGTCTCTGGGCAACCTGCTCCAACACTTGACCATCTTCACCATAAAAAAAGCTTTTTCTTATGTTTCAATATAGTTTCCTGTGTTCCAGTTTGTGCCCATTACCTCTCAGTTCTCTGAATACACTGAGGAGATCCTGGCTCTGTCTTCTTTACTCTCCCCAGCAGATATTTATACACGTAGATAAGATCCCCCTTTTCTAAAAGAGAAGTTTCTCTTCTCTGGGCTGAACAGTCCCAGCTCAGGACTGGAGAAAAGATGCAGCAAGAACCATGTAGGTGATGGATAAAGAGCCAGCGACAACTCCATGGACAGGGCAACGAGGAGCTCAGCAGCAGCAGGTCCCACTGAGCAGCTGCTAGTCTCACTGATGGTGTGAACACCGTAGCCCAGGTCCAGCCTCTTCCCAGCCCAGCACAGTCGGTCACCCATAGGCGCTGGGGCTGGAGCGCTCTGGGTGGCTGATGTGCTGGGGCCATCGTTGAAATGCAAGGAAAGAAGGGAGAAAAGGAGACGATGGTGCGCGTCCTCTTCTTGCAGCAACGTTGTCCTCCTGGGTTTTATTTTCTGTTCCATTCTCTTTTGCTTCTCATGTTTGTGTTTGCAGAAACCACCCTACAGTTGCTGTGTGTAAACAAGTCACCTGTTGAAGCATTGCCTCCCCGGATAAGCCTTCCTCTCCCAAGCTGAAGATGCCAGATGCCCCCAAGCCCCGCGTTGTGCCCTCTGCTGCTGCGCCCCATGGTGGGGTGTTTGAGCATGCTGCCAGTCAGAGCTGCACAGCGGGGACAGCCCTGCCACAGCCCCTGTTTGCACATGCTGAGGGCACCGAGTGGCGAGTACAGCAGGACCCAGCGTGGCCCATGGAGGTGGCCACCTTCCACCTCCTCCACCACCTCTCATACTGTCCTTGGTCAGGCTCTGCCTGGGACCTCCTCCCACCCGAGCTGGCTCAGCTGCATGCCTGCCCCAGCAAAGATGCTCCCTACATCCAGCATGGTTTATGCCAACCTATGCCAGATGCATTGAATTAAACCCACCCTACAGTTCGTTGCCGCTGGGGCTGATTTGGGATGAGGCCAAATCTCTGCTTCCCAGCTTGGCACCCGGAGGAGCTGCCTGCTGCGGGTGCCCTAGTCCCTGAAATTTCAGCAACAGCACCCAGTGATGGCTCTCAAGGCCCCTCTGTGTTCCCCACCATGCAAAAACATCCCGTTCCCCACAGCCTGGTCCCTGGTGACTCAGATGCTTCAGAGGCAATGCAGAGCATCAGCTGCCGCAGAGCAGCTCCGACAGACACGCCGGGGAGAGGCACAGCCGAGAAGAGCCGAGGCACAGCCAGAGGCTCCCGACGTGAGACGGTTGTTATTTTTAGAGTGCCGTAGTGCTGAGGATATGGCATGAGCCGCTTCCCTCTCGTCACTCTGACGCCATCACCCGCCGCCCACGCGCCCGCTAAGTGGGTTATCGCAGCCCATCAGGCTCCCAGGGAGAGGGGAAGAAAGCAGAAAGGTCACTTCTCTCCCCATGCCAATAAACAGCAGAATACATTCAGCACTGTGGTATTTATTAATGGACTTTCGTTTAAAGTCCTGAAGGTGTCTTGCACAAGATATCATGTCTCCCGCCGCTCAGAGCTCCAGATCAGCTATAAGTCACCATCCTCCCAAATCCATGACAAATCCCAGAGCTACAGCACTTAGAGAGGGCTTTCCTCTGTCTCAGCTGATAAGCTACTTTCTGTATCCTTGGTTTTTCCCTGACCTGTCAATATCCTTTCCTCTCTGCTAGACATCGCTAAAATCACTGTGATCCCAGCTACCATCCCTCTGCTCAGCTGCCTTCTCTGTCATTTTAATTTTCCCACCTGACATCAAAATTCACACTTAACCGAGATGTTCGTGTGTCCTTTGTGCCACAGTATTTAAAGGGACTCCCAACTGATGTTGTTATCCTCATCTAACACAGGGAAGCAGCGCAGACTCCCCATCCTCCACGCCAGTGAGAGATGAGCAACATGCTCAACGCAGCAGAGACCATCCCAGCCCTTCACACCTCAGGGTTACACTTTTCCCTCCTTTCCTCTTTTTCCTTCATTTAGAGTCAATTCACTGATCCACAGACCTCGCTCCTCCCCAGTCACCGTCCTGCGTGTCCTCCCAGCACAGAGCTCCTTGCTGGGAAGCTTCAGCCCATTCTGTTGCACTTTTTTTTGCACATTTTCCTTCCCCCAACTCGCTTTTTAAAATTTCTGGCACCAACAAGGCGCTTGCTGAAGTAGCACATCTCTGCTCTTCATCTGCCTAACCATCTGCTTGAGAGAGAGCGGGGCAGGGGGGGTTTCTGCAGAGATTTGCAGACTGAAGGCCAGAAGGAACCAGCATGGTCTAGATCAGCTGCATAATAAATGCCGTAGACAACCAGGCAGCAGCTCCCACAGCAGGTCCTTCATCACTCAGTGCACTATCCCTAACTAGTGACGACCCAGCCTTCCTGCCTTTTTTTAATGGCATTAATTAAAACATTATTTTGTACTATGAACATATGTAACTTTGCAGGGAGAGGGCAGCTCAGATTTGGAAACCTTAATGACTAGAGTTGGGAAGACTGTAAACTCTCGGGAGAGCAGCAGTTTATACAGGTACACGTACACACAGACCTAGCATTTTAAGCTTGCACTCTTTAGTTAGAAAATAATCCTATCCCATAAAACATGCTGAAATTCCTAAACCTTTTGTTCCAGCAAATAATGATACTCGTCTCCTCAGGGAGAGCTACAAGGGCCAGGAGCTGGTGCGGTGTTGAAGCGAATCCCTTGCATAAGCCCAAAGCAGTGTAACGGGAACCTCATGGCAGCCCAAACACTGCTGGGAGAAGCCTTACCAATACCCTTTGCTGCAGGAAGGAATGCCACCTTGCCATCCAGCCCATGGCTCACAAGCCCTCAAGGCCCCATGACTAAGGTTACCCCAAAGAGCTCCGGGCAAAGAGCCACAGGAACAGCCCCAGCTTTGCTCCCAGCCATCAAAGAGGTGTCATTTCAGCTCACCTAGCCTGGAAACACGACCACCGTTCCTCAACCTCAGGAGGCTGGAGAACCTGAAAAACCTTAACATAGATGGAAGTCTGCTGTGCTGTCTTCCCTGCCAAGGGGTACATAACAGCACACGGGTATTTGCCCAGCCCTAGCTCTGCTAGGTGTCCCACATGTCTCCGTTTTAATCCTGCCTTCCAGTAGCACTGCCAGACACAGGGAAGACTAAGAGCCTCCTTGCTCCACAGCCATAACCAGCAGACTCGTGTTTGGCCTCAGCAATAAGCCAGCTTTTACTGGCTCAAGTCAGATCTCCCAGCAAGTCTCCCTGAAAGCCTAATTATAGCCCAGATCACCAAAAATAACATTAGCCTGGAGAGGTCTGGAAATTCCCTCCTTGGTGCCAGAAAATACCCAAAGCTGAAGCCCAGCAGCACAGGCCTAACCTGTACCCCAGGGTCTGAGGTGGGTTTGGGGGTGGTGGGGATTTAATCAGCCAGTCGTCTCCCCGAATAAAGGGCAAGAGAGGCTAATAGATGCAAGCTCATTAAAAACAGGCATGAAAGTATTGATTTTCTTTGTATTTCTAAAGACAGTCTTTTACTCAAAAAGTTGATGCTTTCTTCTTAAAAAAGAAAAAAAATCACTAAAGCTTCCCCAGCACAGGCTAAGTGTCGTTAACAAAAGACAGCGTGATACATGGTGTTCGTTTAGATCTCTACACACGGGAACATGCTGCAGGCATCTCCATGAAGTGCTTCACAAAATGACTTTTTGTATCACTAATGACAAAGGGCTTCGGCATCTCTCTGGGTAGAAGCTGACATCTTGTGGATAGTGCACTTGGGCCTCCCACGGAGAGGAACATTGAGAAGCAACACATGGAGCTCTACACTGGAAGCCAGTGGGAGAAGGCTGGTGTGCCAGGCTGCTCTGCAATTTATGTCCAAGAAGATTTGTGTAATTGGACAATGTCTTCAATACTCTAAAATATAAAAAGGATCCTACAAATCTTTATCTGCAGATTTCTTGCTTAGTAAAAAACACATTATCCACCATTAAAGAGAACCAACACTTATAATTTAGTGCCACATTTTAGTAATTTTAGGAATCAATATACTCTGAATAGCATGGCAATCTGCTAGTGCTGGCAAATCCCTTTTTTTTAAGGATGGACTTAAGTAAAAGCAGAGTGATGAGAGACACTTAGTTATTTAGCAACATTGGTGGCCATTTCTGTTGAAAGATACTCTCCTAAAAGAGTACTGCTTTCTCTCCAGACCTCTGGGCTTAGAGACATGGTTACCACCAGGGAACAGGCAACGTGCAGTAATTGACCCCATGTGTGCTCTTTGTCTCCATCAAAGATGAGTTTGAGTAGTTGCTCTGTACAGTCCTAGACCAGCGCTGAAAGCAAGAGACAGCAGATGCATCCAGATGATTTCCTTTGAACAGAGCAGCTGAGCCACATCCAAATGACTAAGTTCAGATAAATTGAGTCATCAGATGCCCACTTAAGACAAATTAGTTTAGAATGGCTACGCTGCATTTGTCAATGGTTTAATGCACTAGAAGTGTATTTATAAGACAGGGCTAATTTCCTACTCCTTGAAGAAGAACACTTTGAGAAAGCAACTGCTCCATCTAGCAAAGTTTTCTCAGATGCAGTTAAAAAGGCACGCGGAGCATTAGTTTACTACAGTACATCTTTGGCCAATAGTCACTCTTAAGGTTGAAGAGATACAGTCTTTTATTTTTATGATACATACAGCTGAAATAAATGCCAAAACACTGAAGACATCATAAAATCACATTGTACAAGTTCTCTGCTGCTTCTCTTTGACCAGGTTAAGTAACAGCTGAAATGCAAATCAGCACTGCTATTACATTATTTCTTATAAACTGGATTTTAAAATTCCAACAGGGAATGATCCTTTTACTGCAGTGTCCGAAGCACCTCACTTGAGCCAGCTCTGTCTGAGAGAGACATTAATAAAAATGCACCCATTTTTGCTGACGGTGGGGCCAGCAGGGCTGGGCTGGTGGGGCAGCAGTATGTCCAACCTCCCTCCATTGCTGGCCACGGCGCTCTGTGGCTGCTGGCACACAGGGGCGTACGGTGCATTGAAACCCTCCTCTCAGCACAAGGAGCAAAAAGCCTTATTCTTTAGGACTGTAAATTTCTTCAGCTTTTCCTGTCTGTCCTTTCCTTTGCCCCTGCTCGTGCCTGGTTCAGGCTCCTTCCCTGTGTCCCAGAGGAGCAGGGGATACATACATCTGAGGGGGCATAGGGGAGGGAGCTGGGAGTTGGGTAAGGACAGGACAACACTGGACTAGGTTGCTTGGGAAGGTAGTTTCCATTGCAGAAACAAAATAAACATAACAAATAACCTGTCTGGCATGGAGGGAACAAAAGCAAGGCAATCGACTCATTTCCTGAAGGCCCCTCTAGCTTTCTTTTCCCTGTTACACCGAGATGGCAATCCATACTTTCAAAAATTTACTGTCTGTCTCATAATAGCAGCCACTGGGTACAAGAAAAAACCCAGACAAGTACTCACCAACTCTGAAAAGTGGTGATCGGGGTTATGAGCAGCCACTGTGACTCACTTTAGACTTTGTCAAACGTTACACAACCTCTTAAAAGAAGCAGACTTAGGAAATTTTCTAAGTCTCCGGTTATGCAAAGGTAAAAAACAACTAGAATGATTCTCCTTTGTGTGGAAAAGTGCTGGAAGGTAGACTGCAGTTAGAGTATTGGATCCCGGGTTAGGCCCCCGATAAAAGAAAACTATCAACAAACTGGAGGCAGTTCAAACTGGAAGCAGTTCTGAAGAGATCACCAAGGTGGTTGGGGCTGGAGCACTCACCCTGGGCGGAGAGGCTGAGGAAGCTGGGCCTGGGGAGCCTGAAGATGGGATGGCTTTGAGAAACTTACCTGCAGACCCCCCACACCCATGGGGAGCCATCAAGGAAACAGAGCTGGGCTCTGTACAGCAGGGCAGAGGGGGAATGAGGGAACAGGCACAAGGGTTTAAGGAAAAATTCCCTCCCCGTAAGGACAGTCAAACATTGGAGCACATCAATCAGAGAGGTTGTGTGGTCTCCATCCTCAGTGGTTTTCAACACCCAACTGGATAATGTCCTGAGAAACCTGCTCTGGTCCTCCTTTGAGCAAGATGTTGGACCAAAGACCTCATGAGATCCCTTCAGATCAGAGTTACTTTATGTTTCTCTAGTTTTTACTGAATCCATATCTAGGAAAAGATTTAATAGCAAACCCAAAAACATGCTGTGAGTTGCAGCCACTTCCAAAGACTACCAATTAACTGTCATTTAGGCCACTAAAAATGTACTATGTATTTTTATATTAATAAAGAATTGTATCACTTGGCTATTTTCATGTACAAAATTGAGTTCACTGGTCAAGACATCCAGCTATAGGTGTCTATACAAGCCGTGTACATGTGTGTCCTCATATTTCAGTGGAGCCTGAGGAGCTACTCAAGCTGATCAAGATGCAGGATCAAAATTCAGGCGATCAAGATGCAGATGAACAGCTCTCCAGGCTCCATTGCCTATTGATCCAATCTCCACGGACTAAGCAGACAATTCAATTTATGTACATCTGCAAGCTGACTCCAAACCACTGCCTTAGTAGTTTGTAACTTAATTTCTGCATATTATATACACATTCCTTGCTCTTTTATGCTGCATTAGCAGACAACAGCCTAACACAATCTCCCACTTAACTGCTTACAAGGCAATTCCAGTGTCATTCCCTTGGGAGTTTTGACCATGCTGAGCTCAGTCTGACATGGCAGCTGTGGGTAAGGGATGGGAAGACATTGTAAAAAGTAGAGGAGACCAACAAAACTTTTTATACATCTCAAAAGAGAATTGCCTTGCAGTCATGGTGCTCATGTCTCCATAGAGCACGAGAAGCCCCCACAGTCACCTGGCTAAGCCTGCTCTTCTCTCCCTGGTGCAAAGCACATCATTTCCCCTGCACTCTGCTCTGTTTCCATTTACTAGACAGTACCTTTTACTTATTTTTAAACCATCAGTTCTTATAGCAGTGGAATCAAGACAGCAAACAGATGTCCCTGGAACTGCTGCCAACCACCTGAAGGTGGTGGTGGAGCACACCATTAGCACTGCTGAATCACCAGGATTGCCCACAGCCTGAGGACCCACAGAAAAACATGTCCTCACCCAGGACACACTTGGAGACTTGGAAGGCACATGGAGATGCCCATCTGTGTGCAAGCATCACATCACACTAGCAAGACTCTGTGACCGCTTGGTATTTATTCGGCAGCGACAGTGGCAGGTCCCATGTGCTGCCATAAAACACCAGCATCTTGTGTCAGTCCTTGGCCCTACCTACAGAGAGCACTGCTTTGTGTTACCTTCGCTCCTAAAAGGGCAATAATGGCGAATGTCGGAAAATGGTCAGTAGTCAGAATTTGGACTAGTTACCCAAGTAACTCAGTTTCCCTTTCCGACATGCAAGTGGAACAGCTAGATGGAAATTTTTTGGGAAATATTGGAAAATGGTACTATTTCCTGTAGAAAATTAAGTTCTTATTGAAATTAGTCATTCAATTCAGATGCCGTATAACAAGCTATTTAATAATATGTACTTTAGAAGATTTCACCTTTATTATACACTTGTTGATGACTTTGAAACACAGTTAATTAAATGCATCAAATATGAACTGTTATTTCACAACATGGCAGGAAAAAACCCACAACCCACACTGAAAACTATCCGCTGCTAAGCCAGAGCAAAGGCGCTGAACCTCGTCTCTGAAGGGCTCTGTGTGCAGAAAGAACAGTAGCTCTCTCTGGGCATCAGAATACTCAATGAACAATATGATCTGGATTTTTCTATCAATAACTAAGAAAGACTATCTTACCACCTAGCAGCTGGGTCACAAAAATCCCGGACTGGTTGAGGCTGGCAGGGACCTCCAGAAACCATCCATCCTGAACCCCTGCTCAAAGCACAGACAGGCAGAGCAGGTGGATCAGGGCTGTGTCTGGTGACAACTTGAGTATTTCCATGGATGGAGAACCTACAACTTCTCTCGGCAGCCTCCACCAGTGTTTGATCACCCTTAGAGCAAAAAAAGAGGTTTCTTCTGCCCAAACAGAATTCCCTGTTTCGGTTTGTGCCCACTATCTCTTGCCACCACTGGGAAGAGTCTGTCTCCATCGTCTTTACTCCCCCCAACAGGCATTGGTACACATGGGTAAGATCTCCCTGAGCTGTCTCTTCTCCAGGTTGAACAGTCCCGATTCTCCTTGTATGACAGATGCTTCAAATCCCTTAATTGTCTTCACAGCCCTTCACTGGACTCACTCCAGTATGTCCAAGATGTTTTTTGGACTGGGGAGCCCAACACTGGACCCAGAACCCCAGGTGTGGCCCCACCAGTACTGAGTAGAGGGGAAGGGTCACCTCCCTTGACCTGCTGGCAACACTACTCCAAGTGCTGCCCAGGATGCCGTTGGTCTACTGTAAGGGTACATTGCTGGCTCATGTTCAACATGTCACTGACCTGGAGCCCCCAGGTCCTTTTCTGCAAAGCTGTTTGGCAACCCCCGGGTGGTGGGGTTGTTCCTCACCAGCATCAGGACTTTGCACGTCTCTTCATTGAGCTTCATAAGATTTCTGCTGGCCCATTTCTCCAGCTTGTCGAGATCCCCAAGTCTACAACATTCAGGTCAACAAACCGAATCTTCGCTGTATCATGGCCAGCAATACAACAGATAAACATCAGTGACCCACCTTCTTACAGTTAAAGACCAACCCTCAACAGAAGCTACAGCTTGAAGGTACAGGAAAAAGGGCTAGTACCTCCGGTTTCAGCCAATTCTACATCGTTTGATGCAGAAACAATGTAGAGGCTTTTCACACCAAAATGATGCTAACGTCTGCTGCATCCCGGCATGTCAGAACCACTGAAGCAGCAGCACCTGCTACAGCTGAACGGCGAAGCACGC
>KZ506292.1:143207-153342 GCA_002844005.1 Limosa lapponica baueri | reverse complement strand
AACATGAAGAAACAAGCAGAAGAGCACTGAGGATACTTTCAGTATGAAACCGAGTAGACATGTTCCTTAAAATCTCCACACTCTTCCTACTCTGCCAGCCTAGAAAATCCTAATTCATGAGCTTTTTCTTCTAAGGCACACGTGGAGTCATGTTCTTTTTTGATTCTTATCTTAATGGTAACGTCCAGTAGCCTTTTCTGAGAAATTAAATTCACAGTACTCTCATTTACACAGATCATTACTCAATATCTCAAACGTGAAGTGGGTTTGATAAAACTGCAGTCCTATAATTGTGATGGTCTAAAGTGGAAGGTGCTTGCTCTATTTCTTTACAGAAAAAGGATGGCATGAAAATACAGATTATTAGTCCTATGGCAATAACCAAAACGTCTTCTAAAATTGAGGGACTTTTACTTACATCTCAGCACTTCAACAATCAAATCCATATCAGTACTGAGTTTCTTGACATGATCAAGATTTGCTACTGTCATTATTGGCACATACTGATCACTGTCCATCTGTGATATAAGGTACATGTCACTGGCAAGATTTTCTCTGTTGGGAGAGAGAAAAACAAATGAGGAAACGACACTTTTGCCAATAAACTTGAGACAACTCATCACATATTAGAAGGCAGATTCCTATGCCAAATTTTGTTTTCAGCCTTTTCACCAACTCCCTAGTCCATTCACCTGTTTCACTTCCTAGAAAACATTAAAATGTCTTTTCTTCATGCAACAGTATTGGCATCTTCCTGTTCGGGCAGGACATTACCGCTGCAAGCATGTGATATTGTTAGGAGTTTATTCTTTCAAATGACCACTGACTGTAACTGGTTATGCAGGAATATATGGATTAGGAATTGTTCTAGGTTATTAAGACGTGTTTAGGATGTTTTTATCTAGACACAAGCACTGACGATAATTAAGTACAAGTAAACTGCTTCCATGATCTTACATCAGTCTGTACTGGAATGCATATGATTCAGAGCCTGTAATTTACTTTTTTTCTTTTTAAAATTGATCCTTAACTTAAAATATAAAGGGATCTACAGATGCACACACAAAAAATCCTAGGTTGTATCAATGCAAAATTATTAAAGAAAGCTTACAAAAAGGCTTAAGCTACTCCATTTTAACTTGCAAAAAACCAGAAACAGTCATAAAAATTCATTTGATCTGTAACTGTTTACTGTAACTTCAAAACAGTATGTTTGCCAGTTTATGTTTTAGGCCCAGAAGTTTCATGTAAGCTTTAAGAAGCACATCAATATGATACCCTGGAATTATTTCCCCCAAATTCTCATCCTTTCCACTCAGTTTTAAGTGACAGCTATGAAATATATTAACTTATATCTCAAGTTAGGTATTGGATCTTGTTAGTTATCCTCCAGTTTGCTACGTTCAGGTATATACATACCTAGATAAGCAGAATTCCAGTGTTTTTTTCAGTAATTCTCGTAAATCTTCCTGACCTTCTGGCTGCAATTGCTCGTTTCCACCTAATAATTAAAATACTTAAGTTTAAATTTAGTTCTGCTATACCTTAATCAAGCCATCATGTCTACTACTGGTTGTATAACTAGTAACAAATTTTCAAATATAATACATGTTCACTGTTCAATAAATTATCACCACACATCAAAATAGCACAGGAACACTTTTTTTTTTTAAGACAAAAAAGAAAAGCCATATCTGACTTCACTTGTTAATCTCTGTTCTCCAAATACATAAAAATTTGAAGCAGTTTTAGAAAAGTAGTTGCAAACACATCTCAAGGTAAATATCGAACTGATTTAGCTCACAGATTAGTCTTCCAGTCTTAGGATCCTAACTAACCAATTTCTAGCTGACTAAACCCTGACTAATGCACCTGACTAACACAGCAGGAGAGCAATGGGATGGAGACGCTTCGTACTTCTGGCCTCACTCGAAGTTCCCAACACACCAATTCAGAAAAGAGAGTTTCAAAAAAAGTAATTATGAAATATCAGCAGATATCCAATCAATTAACAACAGATGTGTGATTAATTAACAATCTCTTGGTTAAGGAGAAATTAATTTTTTTCTTAGACCTGGATGTTTCAAAATTATCACACGGAAAACACTAATTTCATGTTAATTTTAATTTAGACCCAATATACTACAGTCAGTTGAGGGTAAACTAATTGTGTTAGTGGGAGAACTGTTTAAAGACCAGAAGTTTAGTGTGGCTTTCAGACATTTACAAGACATTAAGTAACATGTTATGTAAATGTAAATTGGTTTTTTTAAGAAGTATTTCACATCGACTATTACCCTCTATACCCTTTCCCTTCTTCAGTAACTTTCATCCTTTTCTTCAGCTCTCCTTTATCTTTCTTCCTAAAGCAACTTCTAATTTCCTCCCACTGTTTTGTCCTTCAGGTGTTCTATTCTGATGCAGATAATGCTAACACCTGAGAAATACACAGATCATGTACTAACCACCACTTCCCTTCCCCATCTCCTCTTTCTTCCTTGCCCAAAGACCAAAAAGGTATGCATGCTTAAAATAATAATTAAAAAAATTAAAATCAGATTTTAGAGTTGGGATCACCTGCGTTACTATTCATCATGGATCTGACCTGCTGTTTAGCTGCTTTGCAATGCTATTTGACTCTTGTTAAAAGTTAAGTATTTTGAGCACGTAAAGGACATGCTGACAAGTTCTAACGCTGAGCTGAGGAACACTGTTCCCTTCCAGAGTGCTAGGCATCATTAATATAATTTTCTATTTGCCAGTTAGTTATTATTTAATATTCCCAATAGTACTTTTAAGTAGAAGGGTCAAAGAAAACTTTCAGTTTTCAACACGAGCAAGGACGATGCCACAACTGTGATTTCAGTTTTCTTGATTTCCAACTATTATGAATGCTGTACTGGTCATTTTTAATACATGTTATAAAATCAGCTAAGCACAATGAACAAGGAACAGGCCTCTCATGAATCTCAGGAAACACCCAGCACATTTTCCTCTTTCCCATCCCTCATCTCAGTTCAAGTAGCAATCCTACATGCATCTTGCAGACCTTCTGTCCCTTTCAGTGAAATATAAGCATGGCTGAATCTCTACACTACTTTCCAGCAGTTTCTTAAAACATGCCATCTGGTACAGACTACAGCTACTAACAGTTGAACTGGGAAAAAACCATGAGAGTTCATTAAAAAAGAATGCAAAGGAGTTAGACTAAACTGTTCTTATTTTAGCATTTCAAGTACAAGACTTATCTTTCAACACATTAAGATCACAACCTGAGACACAAATGGTATGTGAGTTTTACCTCAGTACCTAACCCAACTGAAAACAAGCAGTTTAGACAGGTAGATATCTAAATGTAAGTGGTCTACACGAGGGACTTGCATTCAGAATAACATTTCAGTAAACAATACTTGGTTACATCCAGAACTTATGATCGATTCTGTGCAGTATATCATAAAGCCTATACTCAAAGAGGAGGAGACTGGTTGACAAATAGGTCTAAGCCTGACAGCAAGTGTGACAGGATTTTCTGGGGTCTGTTTACTGAGTGCATATATTGAACAAAAGTGGTGTAGGTTTTTTGGTTTGGGTTTTTTTTTTTTAATGGATGCTCACTGCTCTAATCAAAATGTGTTTTCTTTTTTTATACCAAGTCCAAGCAAATATCAGTTTTCTCTTACCTGTCTGGGTGGTTTCATGCATAGACTCATACTCAGAATGATCGAGAGCCAAAGGGTTCATATCTGTCTGGTCTGACACCGAAACAGCTGGTGACGGCTCCTGCAGCTCTGTCAGCACTGCATTCTGATGCTTTTTGTCGCCATCACCGTTGGCATCCAGTCCTGCAGCAAAGACAACCACACTCAAAAAGCATTCCTTCTAAGCACAGTAATATCACAGTTAAAACTAAATCTGAAGTAAAGTTGCTTACATATTTGCGTTCATTTTTTTAACAGGAAATTAGATTTGAGAAAATTCTCTAATGAATTTTAGCTTTTGCTTGAGCAACAGCTAGCATTTCCCACTCATACCTTCTTTACAAGAATCTGGAGGTTGGTCAGGTATTTCTTCCCACGTTTTGCTCACGCTACCATCAGTGGCACCACTGGCTTCCAAGTGTAACATATGATTTCCCCACACCTTTGCATTAGGATTTAACTCAGAAACCTTGGTTGACTCCTAGAAAAAGAAATGACTTTGATTACGCGCTTTGTGGATGCACAGCGCACAGCTGTGCATATGTATGTACAGTTTCACATAACAGTATCAGACGTAAAACTCAAGACTGGATTGTCAAGTTTCCTTCCACATCTGAATATATTAACTGAATTCCCATCTCATAATCATTTCAGGTACAAAAATAACTGAATTGTGCAGCACAGAATTCATTTCCTTGATTAAGAATCACCAGAAAAGGCCAGCCAAGCAGAGCAAACTACAGAAAACATTTCATTCTTCACCTTTGACAGACTAACTCAATGTGTACTTGCCCTAGACTTCAGTCAATTCTCTAATACACATGTTAACTCAAGGTTAATATTGTTATTGTATGTGTTTCTGTGAAATAACAAAAAAATTAAGAAAATAAAAAAGCATGGAAGGGTTGGTGGCTGTTTGGGTTTTTTTGATTTATATAAAAATTTAACAGATTTAAGGAAGCATTATGGAACATTTAAAGCAATGAGATGTACATGACACCTTCTGTCATTACTTCAAGGGAAAAAACAGAGCATTAACAAAAATTTAGGTTAGTTTTGCCCTAGGCAGGACAAAAAGGATGAATTAACAGATCCAGTTAAATCATCCTAGGCCAACATCCTTCAGCCTGGACATATATGGCTATTGTAATCACTATATAAATTGTTATATTTGTGCTTCAGAGAGATTGCTCTCTGCAGAGCCAACATCTACAATACTTTTTTTGATAGTAACATGAGACAGTTTTCTCTTGCTTTGCTAATGTTTGAGCAAAATGTATTAAGTTATTCCATACCCAGAATAACTTTGGTGTGTTTTAATACGATGATTATACTGGGAAAGAGTATTGCTCATGATAACACATACTAAAAAGCTTATTAAAATTTGTTCTGTAAATTTAAGAATGCTAGGAACATTATAGAGTTTAAGACAGGCACTTCAGAACTCCACGAAGCTTTAATTACTCTGAAACATGTGCACTCAGATAGTGATTATCATAGTGCAAAGAAAACACATCCAGAACGTAAAAATATCTAAGGAATCTCAATCTAAACACGTCTACTAACTGACAGAGAAAAGACTTTATAAGAAAAAGTGGAAGTGTTTGACATAACTACTTGAATAGCGAAGATTAAAAGCTGACAGAAAGTTCCACCAGCTTCCATTTTTAATATAACAAGATTCCCCAGGAGGTAGGGAATTTAGCCTCTAGGGCTAGGACTCAGTGCACCGTGGGCACTGGGACTGCCAGGCAAGATCGGAGCAGCTGCTGTAGGGCAGTGGGTGCAGAGAACACCACTAAGCGCTGGCTCAGCCGGGACGGAAGAGGAGCAGGAGCTGCCACAGGTTGGCTTTGTCTCTTTCGTACCCCAGCTGGCCAAGATCCAGTTTACCTCATGCCCCATACTTCTCCTTTCTACAGCACTTCGGAAGATCATCTTTGGAAGCAAGCAAAAGGTTTCCTAATTGCTACCAAGCAAGAACTGTAAGAATTTCAGGAAATCCACAAACTTTTCTTCCTATATGAAGGTAAAAAGCACTATCAACAGCCTGTAGAAAGTTGCCCTCCCATATACTAAAGTGTTCATCTCAAGTTCATCTTGAGAATCTGCAAGTAAGATTCTTTGTCCAACACTTAAACTTTCACACAAGGCAAACAGAACAAAAAAAAAAACAACCTATCAATGTTCGGCAACATTTTGAATTAGTATGTTCTCTATAGCCTTCGTTTTGCAAAGGAAAGAGAGTAGTCAGCTTCAGGACAAAATAACGTATGACAGATTTAACTATCTAATGAAACCACAGTTTGACTTGGCTTATTCCAATTCCTGGCTTCAGCTTTAACATCAAATCACTTCTGCAGAATACTTACAAAGTCGTCTTTATCTTGCCATCCCCAAGTACCAATATTTTCTGGTGCTAGCAGCTGATATGGGTATCTCTCCACTGCATATGAAGCACCTGTTAAATCTTCAGGTTCATTCTGGAAGCTTTCACTAATCATACATAGTCTGTCATTCTTCATGGTATCGTTAGAAATTGCATTATTCCATAAAAAGCCCATTAGATATTCACCATTACCAGCAGGAACGGCGTCAGAAAATAGCTGATTTGTCCAATCAGCATTGCCAGCCTGAAGACTGATGAAGTGTGACCACATTTCAACTTGGGGATTTTGTCTGTCCAGTTCATAGGCGTGCTCTGGGTCTCTCGATGTGTGTTCCATCAGATCTAATGCACGCCGCTCACTGCCTCGCTGAAATCCTGCGGCACCAGGAGAGGCACTCTGTATTTCGTAGGAAGGAGTAGCAGCGTATTTGTCTACCTGCTCTGGGTCAACAAAAACTCCAAGCTCTTTGTTTGAGAAAATCTTGTGATCTGACTGCATCTGTTCCCAACTTGTGGTCAAGTCATTCATTTGAGTATTTAATATGTAACTGGTGTTTTTCAGTTCAGTAGTCTCGGCTTCTAACTGCTTTAAATTCCCTGTGGTAAAAGCTTCTAGATTCCCAGTTGACATACTAAAACCAGTGAGGTTCTCCTCCTCTGAGTGGACACTGAAACACTGTTTTACTTCACCATCCTGAAGATTACATTCATTTACATCACACATACGTTTTTCATGAGCTTCTGCTCCTACTTCAGTAAAAGGCCCAACAGAAACTTGGGTGTTCCCGGCCTCCGGCTCTGGACTGGTACAGTGACATAACTCAGGCTCTTCCACTGGTTTATCACACACATGAGAATATGAATTTTGACACAATGCAGGTAAACAATTATGTGCTTTATGCAAGAGACTACTGTTATCTTCCAGATTTTTAGTGTCATCTATCAATTTAACACTCTTGTGCATATCATTGTCCAAAGCTACAGGTACAGCAGAGTCAGAATAAGTATTCTGATCATGAGTCGAGCCTTTACTGGAATTTAAGATGTTTTTATCACAACCAACAATGTTAGCATCCAAATTCTGTTTTACATTTTCTGCCTTGTTATCAATTGTCTCATTTAAGTGAACTTCAAATTTTATCTGTTCCACAGATTCTGCTACATCCCCAGCTATTTTAGCTGGGTCAGTCCCTGCATTCCATTGATTTTCCACTGCGTGGAAGGAACACGCATCCTGTTCCTCATCTTGTCTATAGTTCGTGTCCATTTTATTCATATCCTCATGTTCCACAGACACAGAAGAGACACTGGTTTTTTTATCTGAATTTGAACATTTGCATACTTTACCTTTATTCCCTGGTGACTCTTGTGAAATTTGAGATTCTAGGCTGTTTTCCTTTACGAATATTTCATCTGTGCTTGTGTTATTTAGTTCGTGAGATATCAAAGTGCCATCACTTACCCATGATCGAGTTCTGATTAAGCTATCAGCTTCCTCAACCGTGTCGCCTTTTAACTCAATGGTACTCACAGAGACATCTTGCTCCTTGCCACTGTTGTTTGCAACTTCAGTTGATGTCTTGTTTTCAGTGCAACCCTTAATTTGAGTTTGAAAATCAGAACCTTCTTCCAAGTTTTCATCTATTTCAGATATATTCAAAGCTTCACAGCTAGGCAAAACTGTACCTGTGCATTCCTCTTTATCTTTCAAGAATTCTTCTGTAACACTGTGATGTTCACTAGAGTCAGGTGCAGTTGCCTGGCTATCACCATGCGTTCTCTGATACGTTCTCTTTTCCACACTCGAGTTTGCTTCACTTTCTGGCTTTAGGAAGTAGCTGTCTTCATCAAGTTTTTCTACATGTTGACTCACCAAAAAAGAATCATTGTCCATTTCATGTAAGCCTAATGTTAATTTAAAGTTACCACTCACATCCTCTTCCCTCTGTTGAGTATTAATTTCCCTTACAACACTTGAGGGATGCCTGCTTAAACCAAATGGTACATTCTCAGAATCATGACTTCCCTCGGTTTGTCCTGAATTACATACTCCAGTGTTCAGCAATGCACTGGAAACACAATCACCGTGTTTCGTGTTTTCTGAATTAGGGCTGTATGGGTCCTCTTCAGCAGCATCCACAAATTTAACAGAATCACAAGCTCTATGGAGTGATTCGTTCCAACTGACAGCATCACCTATGGTACATACCTCCTCCCCTTGATTCTCAGGGACAACTTCATTGTACACTTTCACTCTTAAGCCATCTGTTACTGCATTGTCAGTATTTAACCTATGCACTTCACACCTGTTAGCCAGTAAGTTACCATAAGACGACTGAATGTCTATGCTACAATATTCCTTTGTTTCGTTTTTCTGCATGTTTGATCTATCCTCTTCTTTATACTCAAACAGTTCTTTCTGTGAATTAAACTTAGCTTCCACTTGTGCTGATTGCTGCATTGGAAATTCCTCCCCAGTGTCTAGAGGTCGTGCCATGCTGCACATTCCTTCATCAGTAACAGCTGAGTTATCTACGTCTGCAGTCTCTTCATGCCCAGTAGCTGCCACCTCTTCATCCCCTTTCAGATCTTCAGCATCTACAACACAAATACTGTAAAACTCCCTGTCTTTTGTATTTTGTCTGTTGTCTACATCAAGATAGGAAAACGTTGGAGACATCTCTCTATGTGAACTTGAAACTTTCTGTAGGCTGTCACTCTTGCTGTCTTCAACGTTTATTGTTGTTTCATTCTGCCTTGAATGGTCACATGTAACTGCATAATCCTCCAGAAAATTTCTATTTAAGGGAATTTCACCCTGTAAGCCTTTGTCTAAGACGTCTGGTACATGTGTAGTAGAAATACTATCAAACAAGCAACGCTCTTCTGCAGCTACATTTTCATTATTAATATTACTATTAATATTTTCTGTATTGTTCATGTGCTGACCATTACTATTACATTTTTTAGGTGCTCTTTTTTTAATAACCTTATCTTTCTTTTCTTCACTTTTCTGCAGATTTCCATACGTACCAGAGACCTTCAGGAGGTGACTAAAGGAATTAAAGAAGCTGAAAGGTCTGTCATACGTTCTCCTAGAGCTCTCACAGGGAGTATTCTCCATGCTTTTGTATGACGGATATTTTGCTTTTCTGTCCCAGAACCCAGATTTAGAATTTGACACTGCGCAATCATCGCTACGAACGCGTTCAATGCCGACTATCGCAGCTGCCCCATTAACCGTCCTTCCCACTGTATGCAGATCCTGGCTTTCCACAGTTCCTAAAATTGGAGATAAAGTTTTACTTATCCTTGACTCTGGTGCTTCCTCTTCCACAGATTTTTGTAACAAGCTGGTTTTCTCCTCATTCGTGCTGTTACTCAATTCTTTACTGAAGCAGCAGCCCATGTTTAGTAGTGTCAGAGGAGTCTTCTCATTGCAAATCACCTTCCTCTACACACTAAACTAATTTTCTGCTGCTACTGAGGAGACAAGCCAACACC
The DNA here is from genome assembly GCA_002844005.1 of Limosa lapponica baueri. Lineage (NCBI taxonomy): Eukaryota > Metazoa > Chordata > Aves > Charadriiformes > Scolopacidae > Limosa > Limosa lapponica. The sequence goes on along the minus strand of KZ506292.1, from coordinate 143,751 downwards.
CAACTGCCAAAAATAGCGCACTTAAAAACCATGCAGGGGTTCACATGTCATTGCCACTCAAAGTCCAAATCCCAGTTGCTGAGCAATGTTTCGGTATTTCATCATATGCACTGTAATATTCAAGCCAAATAATTCTCCTAATGAGATTACAGTCTGTTTACAAGTATTACCAAGTCTTATGAACTTCCATTGTTTAATTTCCTGAAGAGTTTCCTTCACCCAAATCATTAAAATATTTAAATGACATGTTTCACAGTGTGCATGTGTGCCAAAAAACTGCTTGCCTTCATATTTAATACAACTCTGGCTTTCTATATAAGGATAAATGCAGTCTGGCTTCACACGTTTAAATCTGATCTGAAGCCTAAACTAGTGGAAGCTGTTAGGATCAAACACATTTTGGACTGTTTTCTCCTCCTCCCTTCCCCCAGAGCTGAACCTACACCAAGATTACTTCTTTAGGAAAAACAGGCTAAAGATAGATAAGACCTCATGTATTCCATTGAACAGTCATTGTACGTTATCAGAAGCTAATTCTGTTCCA
>KZ506292.1:116552-128825 GCA_002844005.1 Limosa lapponica baueri | reverse complement strand
TTGTGTTCTTCATAAGGCTGATAGCCTCCAAAACTGTTCTGCAATTCCATTAATTTTTTTCTTCAGACTTAGCGTCTCCTCTAAGTATGGCTGAGATTTCAAGAGAAACGGCAAACCTTGCCATTTGAAGGGAACGCAGCATTTCCTTATTGAAAGATCTATGAAACACTTCTGCACTAGGCGTCACAAGCAATTTGCAACTCCATCATTTACTGAGCCAACTCGCACACAAACTGCACCTCAAAACTGATTAGTCCGCAAGTATAGAAATTCAGATTGTTAGAGTAATTAGCTGTCCAAGAGATACCAAGCAACAAGTTACTACACAAAGGAGATAAAAACCCAAAAGAAATCTGATAGTGGTAAATGATAAGCACTCTATACAGAGGTATATGAAATGCTCTTTCAGTCAAAAGGAAGAAAAATAGGAAGGGCGTAAAGTTACAGCCTTATTCACTCATCTAATCTCAAACAGGAAGAAAGATCTTCATAGTACACAGAAGATAACAGGATGACTCCTACCAACAAATAATCCTGATTATCTTTTTTATGTCTAGGCTTTTACGCATTGTATTTTAAATATACATGCTTAAAATAAAAGGAAGTCTTTTCATTATATTGAAAGGTCTCAGACAGAATTTCTGCAGTCCTCTGCACACCAAGAAGAGAACTTTTACATGCAGGTACTATCTGATGCACACTCAAACATCACTCAAGAAACAGACTAATAAGCCTGTGGATCACATCCTCCTCAGTAACGCAATGCAGGAGTTGTTTAATAGTATATAATCTAAAAATATCTTACTATTTAGGAATGCTAGGAGTGCCTACCAAAACAGGAATAACCCACTGGGAAGAAATTTTTGTGCCTGATAAGAGTATCATGTGCCTTGAAGACAAGCATGATTTTGTCATGAGCAGTTTTCAGTTTGCTTACAGCTTGTTCTCTGTTTTCAAATCTGAAGCAGCACTCTCCTGACTGCAGGCTGAAGCACATAACATTAGGAAACCCAGCTCATTAACTAACAGGGGTTGCTTCATGTAGCACATCCATCACAAAGCCACAAGCTTGTTTTCCTCACTGTAAGTGGACTAACAGCACACACCCTGCAGGTTATCCATAAAGATGTATATTTAATTTCTATTATAACTATCATGTCAGATAAGATATTCTTTTATCAGATGATTTGAAAAGGTACCAAACTGTTAATTAAAATAAACCCTTCACTTCCATTTGTGCATTATCTGAGCAACCCCTCAATGGCAGAATTAAAGTTAACAGCTCAGCCAAACCATGATAATTGTGAAATGAAAGGTGGGATGCTACCTTGATATAAAGCATCTATAATCCTAATTCTCTACAACCCCATCCTCTCTTAACAAGTTGTTTTATCTAGTTGACTGTAGAATCACAAATTCCATATCCATCACTAAGGCCTACAAAAAGCAGAAAATATCTCACACTGGAGGAAAAAGGTCTTTTATCTTTCTCAGGAAAGAGATCAGGAATTTGCCACTCAAGCACATTAGGCAAGTACCTCAAAATACTACGACTTTCCACTAAAATACTCTGTCACTTGCCCGCAATTAGGTTCATGAGCATTTGACCTCCTCCCTACCTCCCAGCCCTGGTGTCTCTTTATTTTTCCAGGAAAGAAAACATCACCAGCAAGAACCGAATTGGAATAAATTTGAACAGTATTTTTTCTACAGTCGGTTAAACAGAGAACTACACAGTAGCTGCTCACACACCAGAAGAGCAGTAGAGGAGAGAGTACCCAAGTTCAACCAGTGCCATTAATACTTCCTTCCTGTTCTCCAGGAAACCATCAGCAGCAAAGTTCTACAAACCAAGTCCTGCAGTACTGAGTCAAACTTAACAAGTCAAGTCCACAATACTCTGCTGCTGCTATTACTCTTGCCTACAAAGCATCACATTCCTATCACAAGAGAAAAAGAAAAAAAAAAAACAGAAAAAGAAGACAGTAACATACCTGCAGGGCTTTCACAAGAGAAATCCCAGCAGAATGCTTGTACTGAATTAAAGAATGAAAGAACAGGTCAGTGCAAACCATTGCTCTTTTGCATGGAAAAAAACCAGAAAACCAATTAAGCCTAAACACAGGGCAGCGATGCTTCAAAGTACCTACAGAAGGACAAGCTTGGAGTTCCAGATTGCACAGCATTTCACATCTGCCTCTGCTTCCAAGCTGTGTAATAGAGACTACATTTATTTAATGACCCTAACCGTAGAAGGAGACTAGCTTTCCATATAATCCTCTAAAAAAAGCCAGCCTAAGTAATGGCCAAGTATAAAATCCCCAAGTTTATGCCTAACACGGGTTAACAGAAACTGTAGAATGTGATGTAAGCTACCTCCTTCCACAAGATTTTTTTAAATTAATATATTTTAAAAACTGATGAGGTTTTCATCAGAGCACAGACATCATATATTATACTAACCCACTGCTCACATTAATTTCTTGTAATGCTCCCGTCCACCTGCATTTACCTGTTACGCTTCACTAATCTACGAGGCAACAGTCTGCGCTTGCAGTGTCCAGTGCAGCAGGATTCTGATCTGCAAACAGAAGTCACAGCTGAGGTAATGCAAATAAAAGCGTTGGTATTTTTACTAATATACATCACTTTAACAACTAAAATTCTTTACCTACTACACAAATATTAACTCTAGACCCTTTGGTGTGATCCTTGGTAGGCTAATTGCATTTTTCTCTGAAAGTCAAAGCTTTTCAATAACTTCAGATATCTTTATGCTTACAAATTAGCTGGGAGACTATTCCAGGCTTTTAATGTAATAACAATATTTAATGTCAAATAATGTTCACTGATGCAGAAATTAATTTTTTCACTTAATGCAAACATTAGGAAAGCATCACAAAAATATGCTTCTGAAGTTTAGCACCACCAAATGCAAAACCTCATCTAATTCATCAACTATCATCACCCATGTTGCTGGTCTGCACTGAGGTCACATCAGTTAACAATTGCACAACAGCTCTGTACACACAGAAAGCAAAAAAGACACAATTGACTAGAAAGAGTAAATCAAATTGGAAAGAAAATTAAAGCCTGCCCTGGAGTGGATAAGGCAGGAGCTGATACCTATTAGTACTAATGACTATGGATTTCACAAAATATTGTTCATTTCTGTACTATTTTTAAATAGGCATTTTGAGAAAGCTAGATGGTAACTTAAAGTCTTAAACGGATTTATTTTAAATAAGAGAAACTTTTCAGAAACTGTCATGTATGTTCAGCCTATATTACTCCTTCCCACAGCCAACCAAGACTCACATGAAGAGCTTAATGTGGCTCTCAGGAAGAGCCACGTGAAAGACTTCTCAGTCATTTTTTCCTATAAATTCTATAGTTCTTCATTTTGACACACATCTTATTTCCTTCAAGTGAGTTTACTTTGGCACTCTGGATAGTGTCTTTCTCATGATATCCTTTCTTCTCTGAACTCATGCACACATGAGGAATTATTATGCAATGATAGTATCTTGCATAATAATGTATTTTCCTTGTTTCCCTTCCCCCCCCACATAGCTGGCTTGCTCCTGCTTAACCAAGGGGTTTTGGGCGGTTTGCTTTTCTTTAAAGTATCTATTGAAGGGAAGTCAGATTAATCTTCCTATTCCACTGCTCAAGGAAGCAACAATTAAGCATGTTAAGAGCTCACAGAGAGCAAGAAAGTTTCAGAAACTGTTGCACTTTCATCAGGAGAGGCAGTTTTCATTGGAAGACTGAAACCGGTTCCTGACTTTGCTGGCTAATGGACTGGCCAGCATCTTGGTGTGCCAGTCTCACAGTAAGTGTGTTTATTTCACAGAACAACTGCTAAAATATTTTATTAGCTGCTTCAAATTTTTTAAGCGAAGATGCAGCAGCTGATGGTCTATTCGGCCTTTCCTAATTCTTCAAAGAAACACTAAGCCTTCAAAAGATACGACACAGGACAGAGTACCAGCAGCTTCAGCACTTGCTTAGCAGGAACAAGTTCATGTTGTGCACGAAGAGTGTCAGTGTAGCAATGCCAGCAACAACGAACTTCCTTGTTTCAATTACTGAAGGTTCCTCCTCCTGATTTACCAATACAATCTTTAAGTTTTCCGCATACTTCACTACCCTGCTAGCCAGAAAATGGCTAATGCACACTCAGGGTGCTGCCTGTGACTCTAGGCAGTACAGTTCTCAAAGGGAAAAGAAATAACTAATCCCAGGGTGGGATTTTATGGACAGCACCTTCAGAAAAATTCAGAAGCTGGCAGAAGAGGATGCAGTACTTTATGATGAAAGACAAGACTAACATTACTTGAAGCTCTACGGTTAATATTTAGGGCAGTTCCAAGGGTGAGGTTAGAAGTCTGACGTTCTTTAACAGTTCTTAATAGGCTTATCATCTTAGAATATTGCTATTATTTGGATTCCATGTTTCAAGTCTGCAATCAGTGCTGTGCTTGAGTAAGAGGAGGTCAAAAACTTTATTAGGAACTTCTAGGACACTTAATGCTTTTAGTGATTTGAATTGTTCTTTAAGACACACATACAGCTCCGAAGCTGATTGCAGAGTTCTTTATCATCACATTCTCAGACCACACAATAAACTCCTAGTTCAGGGAAGCAGAAATCTTATACCAAGGATCTCAAGTTCAAATGCCTGCAAAACTATTTTTCCAGAACTGGAATTCTGGAAAATACTTGACAGAGACTGATGGGACAGCTGTCACGGTGCTCCTAGAATACGTCTTTGGTCAGAAGAGGTCTGAGAAAAGTGAGAGAGAAAAGGGTCGACGCCCCAGCCCAGGTGAGAGGCCTACATGGAACCAAATAAGATGTTGATAATTACAGTGATAAATGAAAAGGTACAACGCCACCTTTTCTTCCAACAGGAATGTATACAATAATCCTGACTATGCAAAGTTTATTTTCATAAACAGCTGCTCTGCGAAACATACAGCCTCGGATGAACTCCCCTCAAGCTTTGGGTTTTTTTTCGGATGACTTGAAAGGCATTCGTTTATCCAAAATATGTTAATTTAAGTTTTGAAACATGTTCAGGACCAAATCTAAACTACTTTCAGAAGAAGCGTTATTTAATTTTAAGGTTTTGTAATATGAAAAGGAAGCTGATGTTTTTGCCAATGATTATTTCATTAACCTCTTTGCCAAAAATAGAATTTAACCCAAATAATCCCGTCACTTACAGTATTACTTCCTCTTTTTAAAAAACTCACCACCCTCCATTACAAGCTTCACTGAAATCAGAAGCAACTCCTGCTTTACCTGTAAAACACCGTATGAAAGACTATCACCTACTGGGTGCACATTTGTTCACAGTTAGAACACCCCACCTTTTTAGAGTATCACTGTAATCAAAACTACTGGTAATTCAGGTTTTGACTCACTGTTAAAAGGATGGACTGTTCCAATATTTGAGCTTGGATTTAAGGACAGTAATTCTTCCTTGCAAGTCAAAACAACTGGGCACAGACTATCCTAAAAATTCCACTGATTCCTTGAATCCAGGCAGTTAAAATATACAACGTTAATTAAGAAACAGAAAATTACAATAATAAAAAACAGATTATAAGCTAAGATTCAGCAACAGGTTGACAACAAAAGGATCCCTCTCCCTCCTTTATAATACAAGTCTTTTACACATCTATTATAAAAAAAATTGGACAACAAACTTTTAACAGGAACAGGTACACAAACCTAAGAACTTGGAGACATTCCAATGCAGGCAATGACATTTTGCCCAAATTGTTTGCTTTGCTGCGTTAAACAGCAAGATGTTGACCATTTTCTATCCCTATCTATTGGGTAGCAACAACACTGAATGGGAAAGAAACTCAGAGATAAGACTGCAAATTCTGCACATATAGGTAGGTATGTCATAAGCTTTGGTCCTCCACACTTAAAGTAACTGTGCCCCGATGCGTTCTTCACTTTTGCTCCATTTTTCTAATTCTAAGAACTAGAATCAGAAACCAGCAGGATACATCAAAACATTTGAGCATAAAACCTTCAATGCCAGGGTATGAAAAAGCCAGATACTTTGGACATTGGCCTGTTGATTCATCAGTTCCTTGTTTGAACAACAGTTAGTCAGACTCTTGTTGTGGGGCAACCTGCGACAGCATCACAACCTGTAAAAATATGCTTATGGATACCAACACTAACTGGAAACAAAACCAGAAAGCTGCCAAGAGACTTCACTGTAAAGGTTCTCCAGCATTTCATTAATTTTCTGACAAGTGAGGTTTATCAAATGGTTAAATATTTTTTCCTCAACATAATTATCACTTAACTGGTATTTTGTTTCTCAAGATTCCCTGTCAGATCAGTGGCATCCTGTGATCATAAAATACTCGGAAATAGATTGCAGAATGTTAGGTCTGCCTAGAAACTTGGAGAAACACTTTAATGGAATAACAGAAATCTACAATTTTTTGAAGTTTGTAACTCCATTACCAAGACAGGTGGAACTCTGTGGAACTTACGAATACTATCAATAAAGCATTAATATTGGTCATTGTTGCTTATTTCCAAGCTAGCAGGCAAGGGTCTGTATGAAGTTGAGGGAAAATTCATCTAAGCAAAGGTAAAATACTGTTATGATACTCGCGCACAAAACCACAGGAAATCTAAAAGCAAAATGAAGCAATACAGTATTTAGACTTGCAAAAAGCCCAGCACAAGCTTTATATAAAATAACTGTATGTTCTACAACTACACTCAAAACTCAGTATATTCCTGAATAAGTCCCATGTGAACTGCTGATAGCATCTGGAGGTTGTAATTTCCAAAGTCTTTATATCGCCAGTGCTTGCTCCTTTCAATAGTGAAAGTGATACAGGCATTTTAGGAAGGATTCCCTAACAGATAAAGCAATTCTGGGTCTAATTCTTCATAACCAACCATGCCAGATAGATACCTACAGATATCTATAGACATCTGTGTTTCTATCTATCTATATATGCAACAGTTCAGAACTACAAGCTGTGTATAGCTACTACTACCTTAAGTACACGTGCACTGAACTGGAGATACCCATGAACTCTACACAGCCATAAAGATAATCCAGAATAAACCTTTACTGTAGGATATATTCCCAGGGACACCAGCTCCTTACATGCCAACAGCCTTATGCGAATAAAATCCGAGCTGCTGGAAGCACAGAGGCGGCAATCCATTCAGCTTATGAACGAATGATTCCTTTTGTATTACATCATTCAACTACCCATTAAGGAGCTGGACTGACAGGATCCAGAATATGCATAGCCCAGCCCGCCATGGTAAACGAGCGTTAGAAAAGATTAAGGCTCAAAGAAATTGGTGATTCATCAGGGCGTCAAAACAGTGTTTCCCCAATTCCCTGCAATGTTCTAGGCCAAGTAGCTAGCCACATATTAGTAACCCCTGTCAGACTTCCAATTTTGGAGTTAATTGCTGTTCCTGAAACACATAGCCAGACACAAAATACCTGCAGCAGCACACATCACAGAAGGAACACTGTCATGGCTATCCTAATCGCACAATTATGCTGTATTACAGTCACACCTAATTTAAGTACTCCAAAGTACCTCTGTTGTCTGCAGGTATTACTCTGTAATGCCTGCTTCCTAATAGAGGGAGGGGGGACACCCTCCTTTAGAAATGATGCGTAACAGCAAGACACACAGAGAACAACGAACATGAAAGACCAATGAAAAAAAAAAGGATTATAAGTCCTTAGCTCCATCACATCACCAAAACTTAAGAAATATCAGCTATGAACCAATTAACAGAATTAGTTTCTCTCTTGCACTACTTTATGGAACTTGGCTGGATTAATTTAAATGAATTTTTGGTACAGAAATCAACTTCTAGTCTCCTGTTTCTAACAAGTTCCTCAAACTTACTGGTTTTAGATAAATTTTTATCATGAGTCAGTCAAAGTCAGCATATCCCTAAAGAGAAAGAAGTGGACTGTTGGAATAGCAACGGGTCTTCTTCAGTTATCAGTATTTACAGCACCAAATTATTTTGATTGACCAGGTGAAATATCACTGAGTTTTACGTTTAGAGAAAGTGCTCAGAGGTATTCTATTTTCGTGTTTGACTATTACGATACACTAGTTTGCACCGACTTTCACACAGAGGAATTAATACAAAGGAAAAGAAAACAGAACTTCTGCAAAGAACTAGCTTACAACTGTATTTACAACATTTTCAACTGGTACCTTTGATAAAGCATATTACCAGTTCAGGGGGAAAGGGGTTTGTATGTGTGTGTTTTCTCTTTTTTGAGGTATCACATAAAACTAACATTATTTCAAATTTTAAGTTTTACATCACCTTCCCCTCCCTAATTTAATGACTGGCTTACATGGTGAAATCCACTTTGCCTCGATCTTGTTTTATATGGACTAAAATGATAGTATTGGATTCAGCATGTGTATGCCTTGTTTGGGGAACAACATTGTTCAAAGACCTTTCTGGGGCCTTTACTACAAGAGTAGCTTTTACTCTCATCTTCTACACAGTTCTCCACATACTATTGCCTCTTACAAAACTGTAGGAGGAGGGGCTAATTTTCTTCCTTACACCGTCCTATTTTGTAACATCCGTCCTTTCCTACTACTACCTGTGTGCGCCCATTCTGAATGCAAATACAAGAGTCTGGCAAGACGCGTGTTAGTTTAGTATCACAGATTACATACAGGAATAAATGCAGCCAAAGATTATTTTCTATAGTTATTTCTAGGAGTTACAAAAACTTCTTGTCTAAAAATGTCATTTTGCTAGTAAATGCTTAAAGGAACAGAACTCTATGTAAACCACACTTTTTACAACGTATTACGTCATGTAACAATCCCTCAAACGTACACGCGCACACACACACACACAAAAATCATACTCCCAAAGCCTGATGCTCTCCAAGCTTGAAACTGTTTCTTGGTTTTCTTCATCTGGTCTCTTTTGCCTTTTTTTCTGTGCCTGCCAGCGATAGTCTTCTTGATGCCGCATTTGTCAGCTACCTCTACAGCCACCTTTGCACCTGCCTTCTCAGAGAATCTCCAAGACAAGAACGTTCTTCTTCAAGGAGATCAATAAGGATGCTGCCCTTAACAAAACCTGCTCCTTTCAACGCAGGCACAAGAAAAGGTAAGTCAAGTGCTCTACGTGCTTATTTGTGTACCTTACCTGTTAATTTAAGAGAATATGAATGTCTGATGAATATATACAGGCACCATGGAATTAAACATTAATAGCACTGAAGGGCTAAAAAAAACCACCTAGTTTAAAAAAATTAAACTGATGAAACACATCTACACCTAATTACTTTGTTCCTTCTAATTCCTTTCTTGCTACCTTTCAGCTGTCACTTTAGATTTGTCATGCACTATGACCAGAAACATGCCTTTTCCGTGTCTAGCATGTGCATTTTGTGAGGTAATGTAATAAATATTTAACAAAGAGTTTATATTACCATGACAATTACGCTCACAACTGATTTAAAGCCAAAGCCACTGCAGATATGAGACTTAATAACAGACGCAGCAACAGATCTCTACAGAACACGTAGATTAGACAAACCTGATTGTATTTATTTTGCATTTCAGTAAAATAAACCAAGTACTTAATTTCACTCTAACCAAGTAAAGCATCAGAGTCAGAAGTTGCCCACATGGTTACCACGTCTCAAACTAACCAAAAAAAACCCCCGAATCCCAAAGCCCCCACAACTTCCCCCGATTCCAGACCTTCCACCTTGCTCTGTACTGAAGAGTATTTAAGTTCCAGCCACATATCTAAACAATATATACACATGTACATATCACTCATCCATACCTTTCTATGTGTATATTTGCATTAGAGCAAGCCATAAAAAGCAACCAAGGCAGACACCTTTATTCCCTTAAGCCATTTGTATGTAAACACTTGAAAAAAAAGAAATAATTACAAGGGAAACAATTCAATCTAACCCAGAACATTGTGTGCACTTAAGGACCTGATTATATACCATGAAAATATACAGTCAACTTATTCAGGAAGGGCCAAGTGGTCAAATGTTTTCTATTAATTCATTTATGCAAACCTTTTATTTCAGTTTCAATAAGGACTTTTTTTTCCCCAAAATGAAAGACCAATTAAACATAAGAGTAATTTTGGTTTCCATAAATAGTATACACATATAAATGGCAGCATACCCATAAGAATAAAATTTACTATAGACACTACACATAAAATACATACTGTTTTCTGTATGTGCTTTATCAGGCCTCGCCCTAATTTTCTCCTCCCTTTCACTTTCCACAAATAAAAAAATGAGAAAATATCAATGTTCTTCTAATATCTTCAGTGATTAAGCTGATTAGCTTCATATCTCAAGAATTAACTTGAAGAAACGCTTACAAGTCAGCAGGAAACAAGTGAAAGTTCAACTGATAAAAACAGTTACCAGATCAGAATCAAAACCCTAGAGTTGTGAAATCCCAGCAAGTTTAAAAAAAGAACACAACACGCTTGACCTTTGAAAATTTATCCAATCCTTAAAAACCAGATAAGTTAGACATGAAACTTAAACCACATGAAAGGTTAAAGCCTTTCAATAGCAATCCTGAGGCAGTACTTAAGAAAGATTCCTACTCCAGTTTTACTAAGGATTCAGAGGCCAACAAAACTAGGCCAGAGACAAGACGCAGCATCGGAAGCCAGAATTTCCACGGTTTTACCCCAACCGTGACTCAAGTTTAAACAGTGGTTTTGAAACCAGCTCCCTCTCTGTGGCCACAGGCAAGTCTTAACCGCTTTGCCTCAATTCCCTTACCTGAAGAATAAAAATAATTATACTTATCTGCCACACAGGAATCTTGTACAACATTGTTTGGCAAGTGCACATCTGTTTAAACTGTGGACAAAGCTACGTAGTAATTTCGAGCATCTGCACAAACTAAAACTGAGAGTGAAAACAACTTAACTGAACAGTCAGCGAAGGCCCAACGACAACAAAATCCTAAGGGCAAAACACCGTTTGTCTGGAGGCTGCTTTTGCAAGTAGATTTTTGTAACCTGCGAGCACAGCCGGCCCGCTCCCTCCTGCTCCATCAGTTCACCCGTTCAGGCTGATCCCCAGCAACCAGCGTTGCCCTGCCCCGCTCCCGCCCGCCGCTGGCTCCGGCCCGGCTCTTCCAGAGGGTCTCAGCTCCCCCCGCGCCGAGGGGGGACACCCCCGAGAACCGCCGGTGCTTCAGGCGTGCCCCCCTCCCCGCTGCCTCCAAAGGCGGAGCTCCCACCCGCTGCCCGCGGGGAGATCTTCGGCCACGCCAAACCGGCGCGGGGGGCAAAGCTCACCCGGCCGCTGCCCGGCCGCCCGCCGGGGCGCTGCTCGGTCAGGCCGCAGTGCGGGAGCGGCCCCGGCGGCCCGGCCCGGCGACTCGCCCTACCCCACCACCACCATCAAGGCCCCAAGCCGGGATCCCTCCTCCTCCCTCCCACCTCTCCCCCGGGAACCGCCTCGGGTGGGAAGATGGCGGCTCCGGCCGCCTCCCCGGTGCGAGGGGGGTGGCGGGCGGCGGAAGAGGGGGGGTTGCCTCACCCCTCCAGCTCCGCCATTCCCCCCTCACACCGGGAGACAGAGGAAGGAGGGGGGGAGGGGAAAGCGGCCCCAGCGGCCGCCGCCGCCGGGCGGGCGCGGGCCCCGGGCGGCCCCTCGCACTCACCTGTCACCAGCAGCCGCCGCCGCCCTCGGGCCAGGCCTCGATGGGGAGAAGTGGGGCGGGCACAGGAGTTGGGGGGCGTCTCCGCTGGCGCCGGGGCCTCTCGCTCCTGCCGGGCTTTCCGCTACGCCGGGGCCTCTCGCTGCGCCGCCGCCGCCGCCGGGGCCTCGCCGCCGCCGGATGCCAGGAGGAGGAGAGCGGAGAGCGGGGCGGGGGCCGGGAGGAGGAGCAGGCGGCGGCAGCACGGCGGGGAGGGGGGGCGCGGAGGGAGGAGGCGGCGGCGGCGGCTCCGGGGCCCGAAACGTCTCCGAGCCGAGACTCAACCACCCGCTCGCATGAGAGACCCGCTTCCGGCTCCCGGCGGAAGTCCCTCCTCCGCCGGCGGAAGAGATTGGCCGGCGGCGCCGCGCGGAGCGGCGCGCTCGGCCGGCACCCGCACGCACGGATTGGCGGAGGGGGCCCCGCGCGCGGCGTGACGCGCGGCAAAAAAGCACGTGACGCGCCTGACGTCACCCGCTCTGAACGAGCGCGCGGAGGTGGG